>PVKE010014236.1:0-35241 GCA_004027555.1 Craseonycteris thonglongyai
TCAAAAGAGGGAACAACCTAGGTATCCATCAGTTGGTGAATGGATAACTAAAATGTGATACATCCGTTATCAAAACCATAATTGCCCTGAATGGAGTTAAACAGCAAGGAGGACTTTATTCAAGGCTATTGCAATTGGGAGAAAATCCCAAATTAAGTCTGAAGTCAGCTCCAATGAAGCAAAGGGGTGAGCTTTTTTTTAAAGGCTGGAATGTGCCCCAGTAGAAAAGACATTCAGGCAGAAATCAGAGGCCATCTGTGTTCCTTGGCTCTATCCAAAGAAAAATAAATGCATATCTTTACGACAGGAGGTAGTTTTTGCAACTTGAAGCAGGCACCCCAATGAATTTAGGCTCCTACCCTCTCACAGAAACTGGGAGATAAGGATGTTACTTCCTTTGATGATTGCATTTCCAAGAAATGATTCCTATGTCCTTGAGAAGTATATCTCTGGTAGCAAACTGCCATGAGGTTATAAAAAACGATTTATATCTCAAAGGGGCAGAGAGAGAATTTACAGTTACAAGTTTTCTAAATTCGAAGAAAAGGTAGGTCAGGGGCCTAGAGTCAAGAAGAAGTCAGTCCAAAGTTTACTCAAATTGAGGGGAACCTTAAGGCCATTTTGGTCACCATGCAATGAGTATTATTGGGCAATAAAAAGGAATGAAGTACTGATACACACTACAACGTGGATAAACCTTGCAAACATTAATTATGCTGAACTGAAGAAGCCAGTAGCAAAGGACCATATATTGTGTGATTGTGTTTATATGAGATGTCTAGAGTAACAAATCTATAGAAACAAAGTAGAGTACTGGTTGTCTAGTCCTGGGAGATGTGGGAATGAGGTTGGGGGTGGCAGCTGAAGGGTATGGGGTTTTTTTTGGTGGGAGGGGGCAATGAAGATCGTTTAAAATTACAGATGATTGCACAAATCTGTGAATATAATAAAAGCCATTAAATTGAACATTTTACTGGGTGAATCATATGTGATATGGTACATATTAATTCTATGTTATATGATACATAAATTACATTTCAATAAAGCTGTTATAAAAACAAATATGTGTTGAACTGTGCTACATGGCCAATGGAATATGTACTAATATTTACATATGATAAATTGTATGAAAAATTGTAAAACAAAAACATAACTCTTATTTCTCTAAAACATGTTTTGATTAATCTGTGGATTCAAGATGTGTACTTAAGACATGTTTTGGTTAATCTGTGGATTCAGGATGTGTACTTCTGGTAGCTGGCCTGTTTTTCAGTTTTTATAAAATAGTTTAGCAGGTATTTATTACCATGTTGTACTAATCAGAGAGCCTTTGACATTTAAAGAGGAAAATTACTTCAGAAACGTCCTTAAGATATTTGCTTCCCTGGAATTGGAAACTGTTAATAAAGAGAAAACAACTTTATCAAGAGTAAAAAGCGATAGTTCCTTTTCCCTTCTGATGAGAAAGATCAATATATGCATGGTATGGTACGGTTGGTACTGTGTAGTATGGCATAGAACAGTATGAATAAATCCTTGCATTCCAATGAAGACTATAGTGACAGAACCTCAATAATGCATAAAATCCCGTAAGTTCATTTGTAAACTAGCTATTTGTAGCCATTTCTACAGAAACAGTTTTGTCAACACTGATCAGGTTCCAAACCTAGTTCCAAAAGTTGTGTTTTCTTCACGGTGTAATTGAAACAGAATTCTAATCTGAGTGCATTGTCACATTAAGGGACAATGGCTTTAGGAAGGAGAAGGATGAATCATAACATCCCCATTTCCTAGGTGCTGGCAAGACTCCAGGTAAAATTTTTGAATGGTCAAAGTGATATTTGGGCTTTAAAAGGTTCTAGGACCTTTCAAGTTAAATAAATTGGGGTGGAGGTGCAGGCCGAAAGTCACCTCATTAACATACCAAAAGATTTACATCTATGGCTTTCTGCATTTAGGAAATTCTGAGGTTTTAGGAGCTCTTGTTTCAGAAACAATGACAACAAAGACCAAATGTAAAATCTTATTATAAATCACAATATCTGAGGCTTCCACCCATTTTCCTTTCTCTACCCTTTCCCCATGTTTGAAATCTAGAGCCTCTCTCTGTAGTCATGAGGCGTCCACTACATTTTCAATGGCCTAAGCTTCATTCTGCATTACCCACTCAGACATCTCTGCTCTGTTCCTCCAAAGGATGAATTTACTTACACCGTCTAACATAACCTTTCTTCCAGCTGACGGACACATTCAAATCCCCACCTCCTCAAGGCAGCAAATTAAATTTTGTATTACAAAGGAAACAAATTTTGAACACATGATAACCTCTGGGTCTCCTAGAAGCATTTCCAGATAAAAACTTGGAGTTTTGTAAACCCAGCAATACTGCTAATCAATAGTATTTTAAGCATTAAACTTAGAGAATGATAAGAGAAGGTTGAAGCTAGGACAAGCTGTCCTTTCTGACCCCAATTTCTCTTTGGGATGAATCCCTCTGGGTTGCTCCTGCTTTACCCAGAACGTATGTTTTGTCCTTGCCTGAATGTCAGCATTTTTTAAATGTGGTCCCTAAACTTTCCGCTAACTATGAGAACAGGAACAGTGGAGTCTGTAATAGCAGTGATTGGACTAGGGAAGAGACAATGGAAGGTGACATGAGAAAAGTCATCAGGAACCATTTATGAGATGGATGATTTTGTACATCTTATATTTCTGTAAATTTAGACGTGTTTTTTTCTACACACTGATGTATTGTTTTTCCTTGTAGATTGGACTTATGGATACTATAGACAACAGAGAAAACTTGTTGAAGAGATTGGCTGGTCCTATACAGGTAAACATATTACTGTGTGATGACATTCAGCAGAAAATCTTATTGGCTTTTTATCTACTTTTATGTGTAAGAGGAAATTTTGTGGCTCAGTACATCTTTTTAACTTAGCTATGTGAATATTCATTTAGAATAATTAATAAAAACATATTCAAAATGATTTCTAGTGGACTTCCCATAAGAAATTTGTTACTAACTGGATAGAGCTGAACTTGCACCACAGGTCCACACTGGCTATATCTCTTTGGGAAATATGCATAAACTAACTGCAGCTCATTTTTTTCATCTTTGAAATGGAGGATTGTTCTAATCATAAAGTAAGTTAAATGAAATTGGCACAATGCCTTCTTATAAATAGAAAACTCTCAAGAAATGTTAGCTGCTGTTGTTATAATCACAAAAGTGGGGTGTTGTTGTTTTATTCATTTAACAAATATTGATGTGTTCTTTGCCTTAGAAGGGGCTTCCTTCTGAATTACTGTGCTGTGCTAATTGGAATCAGGGTCTAAAGGATTTGCAGGATTGCCAGACTCAGCTTAGAATATCAGGAATATCTGAAGTTGGCTTAAAATGGTTACTACCAAAAATCATGATCAAAAGCCCTAGGGGACAGGAGAAGCTCTAGGCCTGACGGGAAGAACCTAGGTGGCCCCTAGAAGACCCATGACATGCCTGGTGACCAAATGAGACAAAGTTGAGCTGTAGAATTGCGCATTCATTAAAATAAGGTTGGATTGGTAAGAGGGACTCAGATTAGAAAGGCTTTCACATGAGTCTAGCCAATTTGAACTTTATTTTACAAAGGAAGGGGAGCAACGCTGTGGCTCTTGTAGAATATAACATGTACACTTAATAAGATAGTGAAATTGTTTAGGATAAAATAAATGAATCATCCGTTTTTAAATACTAGTTATTCATGTCTGTCATTCACACAACCATTACTTCAAATAATATTTATTTGTCATCTATCCTCCCCAAACTCAGACATCCACGAGGTATGAGGAAAAGGAAAAACAAGTTGTAATGCATACTCCATTCTCCCTAAACCTAGAATCAGACAATGGAGGACCTATGGCCAAGGGAGAGAGAGGGCTACAGTTCTCACCACCCAAGATTGCTGTGTGTGGACTGGTGGACTGGTGGCAGTGGTGTGTTTGCCAGCAGACCAGGGTCTCATCAGGTTAGGAGAAGACAGCAGTTTTACCAATGGGTTTATTATTTACCAACGTAGATACTGCTGTGCACGTCCTGTGATCTCTGGGAGAAGCCATAAACCTCTACCCTTTTGTGGCCTAATTATGTGTAGACGTGGCACCGGTAGAGTGGCCAGGCTTTCAGGGATGGATCTGTGCATACACAGTGCACAATTCTTTGCTTTATAATTAAATTGAATCATCCTGCAATTTACCTGAAGGCCCAGTGGCTTCAGCTCCTTTCAGGGACCGTCTAGTGATCACAGTGACAGACTCATGAAAAAATGTCATTTACTGTGGAGTGAGGTGTGGTAGGTCTCAAAAGGGGGTAGGTAGAGTTTCAGATGAGGATGTTTCCAACCCTTAGCTCAAACTGACTGTGAATTGATTGTTTTGTCAGAATTCCTATAGTGTCAAAAAGAAAACAAATGAAAGTGGTTATCCAAATAACTGTCTGTCTCCCACTCAAATCACACCAAAGCCAAGCATTTAAAATATGGATTATTCACTATAAAGTTTATGATCTCCTCTTTTATTTTTAGTACAAGTTGTTGAAGGTTGGTAGTAGTTTCTATTTCTGTGCTTCTTATTCCATCTTGAAAAAGAAAAACAACAATAACTGGATAAAACTGAATAATATGTTAGTGTTAAGACCCTTAAGTTTAACTAATTGAGGAAGGGTTGAAGCAAATTGGTGTTGACCATACTTAGTTCTTATTTCATTCATCACAGCTTATCTTGTTGAGCTTCATGTTTCTGTTCCTTCTTGTATTGTGTTAGCATTTAAATGTGTCAGATTAGATGGAATCTCAGGAGGAAGGATTTTCCAAGGAATGTTTGTAGACAGAGAATTCTATTAATAAAAATTAGTAGGAAGATCATAGCATAATCATATGTCTGTCAGAGAGCTCATTGCCTTACCATAGCCAATTTAAAATATTATACAGCACGTCAGACATTATTAAAATGAAATCACTTAGGTTAAGATTGTTTATGAGAGATTACAAAATTATAAAATGTAAAAAAAACAATAGAAATCCCTGCAGGCTACTAGATGGGAGGAGAAACAGGTTTGAAGACAAGAAGGTATCCCTCTTTCATTTGTGTGTGTTTTTTTACATAGATTAAAAATGACTTTTCTATTTAGGATGTAGGCTATCATTATGTTGAGAAATGACAGGGTTGGTAAATACAGTTGAGAGTCTCACTTTAAAGTTATTCTAGGAAGGTGAGCAAGATGTGTTTGTCAGTCTGAGACCAAAGAATGAATGGGAAATCTGGAAGTATCAGCACTAAATTCCAATTCTTTCCATAGTAACGTCATTTCATTTAAGGATTTCAGAAAATGAATTTCCTTCTTCCTATTAACTAAGGTGACCAGATTTTAACATTGGTAAAGCGGGACACCATTGACCGGGGGGGAGGGGGTTCTTGATTAAAAATTGGGTCTATCTCCTGCCGTTCCCTAGCTTTTGTATTCTTTCCAAAAGTCGGGACTTTTTTAAAACGCTGTGGGATGCGGGACAAATTGTTAAAAATCGGGACTGTCCCACCAAAAGCGGGACGTCTGGTCACCTTACTATTAACCTTAAATTTTCTATGACAATGCCTAAATGAAGACAGTTTAGTGAAAAATAAAAACTAAGTTATTTGGTCTTCCTTTGTTTGAGGTCATGAACACATAGCCCACGATTATCATATGAGATGTTAAAATCCTCCTTCCATTTGAGTTGTCAGGTCTTCATAACGTTACACAATGACAAATTTGTCACATTTTCACTGCTTCCTTTGTAGAAGTACCACTATTGGAGAATAGCCTTTATTTCCTAGACTTTTAAAAATGTCCTGTTGTTCCTTTTTTTAAAATCATCTTTTAAAACAACTTAAATTGAAATTTTTATATTGATATAGTCTCAACTTCTTAAAAACTAGCCAACTTTCACATGTTAGTTAAAGGATTGCATTGGATACACGTAAGTATGGCCACACAGGAATCATACCGTTACACACTTGGCTGAGTACCCCAAAAGGAGGGAGGCTTTAAATGCCAAATTGTTTCTTTAAATAGAGTATCCAGTCTAAATAGTATTTGCATTCCAGTAAATACATAGACTAGAAAATACTACTTCTGGCAAACTAAAGAGCCATAACACAAGGTTGTGTATACTGTGGTTTCATGTGTAGCATTGATTTTTGGATATAGTTAGATTTGATGTTTCACTTCTCTTAACCTAAGAGAAAGTAGGCTAAATGTAACTCAGAAAGAAAACTTTCATTTTAGGTAGAATAACGACTGATTTCTGGCTCATTTGGGGCTCTTTTTACTTCAGAATCTGGTCTTTTTCACATATGATGTTTTCCTCTTTGACTCATGACTCCTTATATTAAACAGACTGTTTATTTAGCATTTCCAACTTAGAAGTGAAAAAGCAAGTTCCACAACTCGATTAATAGAATCAACTCATTTCTGTAAACAACAAAATATAGGCATCGAAAAAAGGCTTGGGAAGATACGTGCCATCAACTTGTTGACAATAGTTACCTGTGAGAATTGGGAGGATGGAAGGCCCAAGGAGGCCAGAGACAGTCACCATGTACTGTATGCTGTTTATGTGGCTCTAATTTCTTAACACTCACAGTGGCTTCTCAGTTAACTGGCACCCATGGGGATTGGTAAATGCCGGATAAATGTAAGTAGATTCTCCATGAACCAGCACCCACGCCAGATAAATGTAGTATTATTTCTTCAATTTTCTTTGCCTGTGGCTTGAGAGTGTTGGTTGCTTGACTTCGGGTTAACAGAGAGTCTACTGTATATTGAAACAAAAGGTTGTCAACTTTCTTAGATTTGTTTTAGCTGAGAAGGGCAAGGTAGCTGGATAAGAACCACAACTTTCGGTTTTCACCAGTCAGTGTGTACTGTACCTGCTTGGCTGAATTGAAGGAGAGGAGGTCACACACATCTTATTAGATAACGCCCTGCTTTGGGGACATCACTAACTCACATACTGATGAATCTGATGGACAGATGGCTCTGTATTTCAGTGTTCTTATTTGTAAAAAGTTTTTAATGATGCCCTACTCAAGTGTCTGTGGATCAAATACATGTAGAACAGCTCTTTGAGCAAGTTCACTGCAAATCCAAGTGATGATTATTTGGCAGTGTCTTAACTTGAGTCCAAACAGATTAAACAAGTCTGGGCGATAATCTCACAAAAGTATTTAGAAGGAGTTCATTTGTGTGGATGCGTGTTATAGACAGGTATTTTCTGTCATTTGAGCATGTTTAAAAGTTTAGCTAAGATTTACGTTCTGTGGAAACTTCCTCTGTTAAGTTTGTTGAGCAGAGTGTGCCTCGTTATAGAGGTGGGATAGGGTTCAGTTAAATGATCTACAACTCAGAATTTATTTGTTTGCAACTGTCATTTTGTGTAGCACTGGAAAAAAATAAAGGGTGGCTGCAGAATAACATCACAATTAAATAGTCATTGTTAAGTTTATATACTAGTAAAACTATAGACGAAAGTATACTGTGGTAAGTAAAGTTGAACTTGTATAGATTCCCCAGAGGTAAGATCATATTACTCTCCTGTTTAAATCCCTTCAGTTGCTCTCCATCACTGATGGAATGAGAAATGGACTCTCTAGAGTGGCAGAGAGTGACTTTCACGATCTGGTGCCAGCCCACCTACCCATCCACCCACCATCATTATCTTTCCCTCTGCCAATTGCTAAACCCACGTTTTCAAAAACGGGACTCTGGTTGTAATCGTTCTTCACTGTTTTGCCTGAACACGAAACCTGAGCACCTTTAAGAAGTGAGGCTTCCTGGTTCCTGCTGCCCTCAGGCCAGTGCAGGTCTTTTGTTTCCATGGACCGCCCCAACCTCTTCTCTTTGCTGCACGTGACCCAGGGACGGAGCAGGTCCTGAGTTCTGTTCATCCTTTTTTTCCTCGGAGTGTGGCACATAGTAGGTGTTCAGCGGGTGTGTCTGGCCTGACTGAACAAAGCCCAGAAGCAAGTAGGGTTTTCTTGTTCCAAATGGAGACACACAGGGAGTCACTTTAAGTAGTCAGAAAGCGAGCATGAGACTGGAAACTGGAATCTTGGTCTTGACTGCCAGCACTGTTTCCTGAGAATCCCGCTGGCTGCATCCGGTTCTGTCATTTTCCATGATGTGGGTAATAACATAACGCATAAAGCTGTTAGAGTTTTGAATCCTGACATTGATATGAAAAATGCTGATTCCAAAGGCACTGTGTTTGATATGGTCTTTTTCTGCTTTATGCATGTGTCTTCTATTTTTTTAAGATTTATTTCATTTATTGAGAGAAGGTGTGTGTGTGAGACAGAGAGAGAAGGAGGGAGGGCCAGAGCCGTCTCCATAGTTGTACATCATTAGTTGTGACGTGGTTTCATTCCACACAGGTGGATGTGGGGCTGCATGGGATGGGACCCCATCATGGGAGGCAAGAACCTTCACCACCATTCCAGCGGTTACCAGTTGTGCCCAGTTTTGCATATGGGTTTGCATGGGTCAGGTTCAGGATTTGATCCCTAGACCTCTCGGATGCAAGGCAAGTGCCCAGCCTGCTGAGCTATCCTGGCCTCCCTATGCATGTGTCTTTTTTACGGAATGTGTGAAGAGCTGTCACTGCTGAAAAGAGGGATTGTGATGCCTTTTGATTTCATCTCTTTGCTTACCTGTATCTTCTTCCTGGTCTACACTAAACATGTGTTTGTTTGATAGTCAAGTTGGGGGATAAAGCGTTTAAATGCCTGTTTAGTATAGTACAGTATAAAATTATTTCAATTAATTGTGGCTGGTGAACAAGTTGTTTTGCATCATGGAGCTTTCTGCCCCATCATACCTCCTCCCTCTTTAACGATCTAATGCTTTATGTATCTGAGAGGCCTGCATCTGGGCCCATTTTTACATGATCCATAGCAGATGACTTATTTTACGGATTACTACAGTCAGAAATACTACAGTATATTCATCATTATAGCCTTAAGGAGCTGATGATACATTGTGATTAGTGTGAAAATGAATAACATTCACCTAGAAAAATGGCCCTATCATTACACATTTGCGTTTCCCCGGGACTCAGTGTAGCCAGCCTTCCATCGAGGCCACTTAAAGTAGTACACATGTTGGTTTCCTTCTCTGCTGTGACATGCTGGACTCACACATTTTCTAATCTAGGACCATATTCCAGCTTAGTGAGAATCAGTTTCTCATAGTTGATATTCTGACTCACTGCCGGCGCAGTCACATTTTCTATATCATTTACCAGAAAGTATAGTTTTTCAAGGAATGGGAACCTGTAGCCTTGGAATGCCCTCAAAATGTGCTTCAGAGCAGTACCCCACCCTGGAACTCAAATTCTTCTGCAGGCTGGTCACGACTTGGCTGACCTCTCCATACACGCGTCCCCATTCCAAGTCACCGTTTTCAAAGTGAGTCTCTGCTGACTTGAAGGAGCTCATTCTCTTTTGAAAGGACAGCTCATCTTTAGAGCACAGCCTCTATTGTTTCCCTTTAGCGGAATAATGATAGCTTTCATTCCTGGTGAAGATAATGAAAAAAGCCAGTTCAGGTATGTCTGTGTGGCTTCCGGTTTGGAGGAAAGGCTCTGTGACTTTCAGTTGCTGTCCTTTACCCCCCAGGTGTACATGTTTTGGTGAATTATAATGTAAATTCTACTTTTACTTATGGTGATTGCTTGCTTGTGCTTAGGCACAAGAAAGGCTTGATTTAAAGACCCAAGTCTTTACGCTGTCAACATTATTAAAAGTAAATTGAGTAGAAAATTAAGTTTTGGCCTAGGATGCAAATTTCTCTACGGCCTTTGTTGAATCATTTATGAGTTATCACCGCAAGACATTTCTATAGAATAGATGCCACAGAGATCTAAGGAACTATATTTATTTGATCCTAATTAGTATTTGGCTTTAAATAGATATTCACACCACTTCACAGTTTCCTAATATTAAGCTATTAAACAAGCAGCTGTTGGCCAGATAAATATTAAACTTTGCCAAGTAGATAGATCAAAATCTTTCACCATATTTGAACTATATAACTATATATTATAAGACAGGTTGAAATTCACATACCCATACAAGATTGTATATCATAGATTTATCAATGAAAATGTATTTATCTGCTTAATAATATTAATAGTTATGCTAAATTATTACAAATAGTTTAGTATATGTTTGCTTATAGTATGTGAAGATAATTCAACTAAAAATAACTTTTTGTAACTGTATGAAAGCACTTTAAATTTAGTATTAAAAGTAATAAAAATATTGAATTAGTAAGGAATTCCATTGTCTTAACTGGCACATGCTTAAACTTTACATTTTACCCTTTTGGGGACTTGTAATTGCCAAAGGAGAAATTACAATGGTAAAGAATAAAGGGAACAGGAAATTAGATAGTTTATCATTTAGAACAATGGTTCCTAAACTTCAGTGTGCATCAGAGTTCCCAGAAGGACTTGCGAATAGGATTGCAGCATCTGATCTTCCAGAATTTCTGATCCCTAAATCAGAGGTGGAGGCTGCAATTTGAATATCTAAAATTCTCAGGTGAGCCTGCCGCTGGTCTGGGAGACCTCATATAGCTCAGTCTCTGCTTATATGGCCTTAATTTATGAATTGATGGATGGATGGATGGATGCTTGGATGGATGCTTGGATGGATAGTAGATGTTGGATGGATGACAGACAGTAAAAAATAGAAAGAATATGCATGAATACATTTATACATATGGTAGTGCTTTAGCTCTCTGGGTGGTATATTGATATGAAAGAATATTATTATTACTTCTACTTAATATATAATAACTTTTTAAAGTAATTTTCAAAACCTGCTATCCTCACCCAGAAAGAGATGAGCTGAGTTTCTGAACAATTGTTCGTACAACTTGCATGAATTTGCCCATCTAGACGGGGGCCTCTACCTGTACAGGGAAGTTCCTGGCCTGAGTGGGTCCAACTGGAATCTCGAACAATTTCTCAAAAACGTTCTTTATCATAACCTTTGAAAAATCATTTTTTATCGACCTGGCTGCAAAAGATCCTACATCCTGATGCTTTTAAGATTGCATTTTTCAGTTACGGGATTCTTTTTTGCTTTCTCTTCTTTTTCTTCAGGTTTCTAATTCCAGGGTGCTCTTCATCCTAAACTGTATTTGTTGTTAATAATGATTTTCTTCTCAGATTTATTTGGCTGTGGGTTATGTAATTTAGTGCTACCTTCAAAGCTTTAAAAATAGAATGTAAATAGTTCTGGATTTTTTTGTTTATTAAAGGTTGCTGTTCTTTTCTTTTCTCAGTAGTTGTTTGCAATTAAGTCACTTGTGTACCTGTCACTTGCCATGTCACTCATATTAGCTCCATCGGATGAATTACTTTACTGTTACTCATACAAGTTACATTTTTCCATCATTGGTCTGTATTGATTCTTGAAATTGAGTCTCTAACTTGGAGGGATATATTTGAAAATTTTAATAGTTTCTATAGAAATTGAGAAAGAAAGCATCTTCAGATCTTGTGATACTGTATGAATTGCCAAGGACTTGGAAAAGCTTACAGCAGACAATAGAGCCTGGACTTGTGAGATAATAACTTCATTTATTCAACACATTTGAACTGAGCACTTCCTATCTGGCAGCGGAAAACAAAAAAAGGCTAAGTGTTCCTCATGGAGCTAGTATCCTAAAATAACACAGAATGAGCATCGACAGGTAAAGGAAATGACTCACAGTGACTTGTTAAACTGCACCAGGTAAGGAGGCCATCTCATTCATGAATGTCAAGTACAGTCATTTTAGTCTATTATCATCTGAATGAGAAATTCTGAAATTATAGGGATTAACGCCATGACTACCAGTAAATAAATAACTGCAGAATTTGCTACAGGCAAGCCATTGTCTTGCTGCAAGTAAATATTACTTTTTGATACATTTCAGAGTTGAAGGTTTTGTAAATTCTTTTTTATTTTTTAACTTCCTTTGGTGCAGTTTTGCCCCTTGGCTTAGGAAGATTTATAGCGTACCTTCGGGTTATATGAAAAGTCCCAATTAAGCCATGCTGAAAAATGACTCAGTCAGCGTTGGAAACTCCTGAAAAACCACTCAGCACATCCTGGTTATCACTGATACCTGCAACCAGCATATCTACCTGTCCTTGGCATTTGGGGCCTTCCTTCTTCTACATCAGGCTTGTCCAACCCGAGGCCTGCAGGCCACGTGCGGCCCAGGATAGTTTTGAATTCAGCCCAATACAAATTTATCAACTTTCCTTAAACACGATGAGTTTTAGTTGTGACTTTTTTTTTTTTTAGCTCATCAGCTATCGTTATGAGTGACCCAAGACAATTTTTCTTCTTCCAATATGGCCCAGGGAAGCCAACAGGTTGGACACCCCTGATCTATACCCTGGGCACAGTGTACTGAGCATCACAACTCAATCCATGTCCAGAGCAGGGACAAGTCATTTTCTGTCCTTTGTTATTAGTCAGAGGGTATCTTCTCAGAACCCTGGGAAGAATGTTTGACTTACTGAAAGGATTGTTTTTCTCACAAGTCTATAAGAAGGAGCTTTCGGTTTGGTCACGTTCTTAATCATGAAGCATAGTCAAGGACCTTCAAAGTGGAATCTGGTAGGAACTGAGCCCTGATTGTGACAGCTCCTACTCTCTTTAGAAGTTCTGCATCCCACCCATCATGAGTGGACTCAATGGTGGTTAGGGTGCTTGGTGGCTGGTGATAGAGAAGCCCAAGAATGGTATTCTGAATCTGATTATGAACGGGAGATCATCGTTGAGTGTCCTGAATTTGAAACAAGCATTTTCCTTCTCACCAAAGAAATGGGGAAAGGGCTAGTTACCTACAGATACCTAAGGAACTGTTCAGCGATATAGTGCCACTGTTGGTCAATAGGGAGGGTTTTCACTTCCCCTTCTCCCCAGATACTCCTGTACATAGTGATGGCCCCAGACATGCTAGTTCTAATGGGAACCTCTTTTGGACACTAAGCCCTGTAACCCAAAGACCATGATGGGGGAGAATGTAAGTCTGAGAGGGAATTGAAAGCCCCCGTGCTGAAAGCCTGTGGAAAGTAGGAGCTATTATCTCCTACGTGAATTCTAAAATCAGTTGCTGTGGCTATTAATTTATTTCTTCAAAAAGACTGCACATAACAAGGTAGAGAAAAGGTTCCATGGAGCTTCTGTTAGTGAGGGTGCTGTTCCAAAGATTTTAGTAATTTCCTGTGATTAAGTAGGGACATCAGTACATGGCTGCACTGTGAAAAACCACCTGGTCCTGCAAGGTCTCAACCTAGCAGAATAAAATGGGACAAAGCCAGAGTATTGGTCCAGAGAACTCAGGCTCTTTAAGGCAAAAGAGTCCTAAAAATCTAACAAATTACTCCACATTTCCCACGTGGGACCCCTAGGATTTGCATATCAGACTGCTGAGAAATGGAATAACCAGCTCTATCTTTCATCTCAAAACAACTTTGGGAGCTACAGGGACACTGAAAGGCTAAAGTGGCCTGGTGGGTCAGACAGCGTTAGTCTTAAGGGCTTCAGATACCTTCTACCTACGATCTCAACCTTGAACCTCAGCACAGTGGGGCCCATCTTGCACACCTTGCTTACCACTTACCAGCTCCAGGGACAGTAAGGCTGAGGTGGGGGGGTGGATAACAGAATGGGGGTGGTATGAGTTTTACTGCCTTTAGAATCTGTTACCAGCCTGTTAAGAACACATGACTCACTTACTTTGTGAAGAGCCCAAACCTGTTTAAACCTCAAGTTCTTGAACTGCCCATCCTTGCCAAGCCCAGTCTCCTTGTGTGTCAGCCGCAGTCCCTATAATGTGACACATGGGTCACTTTCTTGTTAGCTTCTCACCTGCTTGTGTCTTAGTAACTTTGTTACTTACTAAACCCCCTCACCTCCCACCAGCTGATGGTGTTCAGAGTAAAACAATCCTTTCATTTTTGCCCTACAAATATGATAATATGGTTGCCTTGGTGAATTTATTCTTAAAGGGTGCTGGATTTTTACAAAATAATATAATTAATGATCGACATTTTTGTATACATTTTTTCTTATAAAAGAAGAGATAAAATTTAAAATTATTTTGAACAATGGAGAGTATTTTTAAACATATTTAGGGTTACTTAAGAAAATTGCTTTGCTAAGGGTGTAATTTCATTTAGCTAAAAATCCTGTAGTACCTTCAAGCCTCAACAGAATTATATCACAACACTCATTAAATATGACTTAACACAGTTCCTTAAGTATTATATTGACATTAACACAGCCCTGGTATTTCTAAAACAGCACTTACACCTGCAACTACCAAAACTAATAATGTAAAGTTTTTGTTCAAGTAACATTGGTGAAGAATATTGGACTGTAATTATGCTTTATTTGTGGTTAATTAACTACACGAGTGCTATCCAGAAAGTAGCCAGCCATGTCATCTGAAAAATAGAGACAGTAATGGTTGGATTTTTTTTCTGGATAGCCCTCGTTTTGTTTTATTTGATTTCATAATGCTTTATTTTTCTATAACAAAACAAAATAGAAGAGAGATAATTTTAAAATAAGCTTGTTATGGCCAATCAATGAAGGCATCTTGTAACTTGGAGTGCCATCTCAATTTTCAACTTTGTCTACTTTCTCTGTGCTCTGGCTTCTACTGAACCCTGTTGTTCTCCATCCCACACGTGGCTCCAGCCACTACCCAATGTCCTCTTTTTTGTCACAACAGGACCTGCCCTTCAGGCCACACCCCTTTCTCAGGAATTTGTCAGCTATCTGCTCTTTTCCTTATCAAGCTTTCATTTAAAGTCTAATGTGAACTCCGCTCTGAGGTGCTAATAGGAACTAAGACACTCAGGTAGCCCTCTCAGGGAAGATGTTTACCTTTCAGATTACCTCTGTGGGTAGAATCCTTAAAAGAAGAATTTCGTAAGAATTTCAGGCCCTGTATCATGTTGTGAGGGAGAGAACTTTGGTCAGCAAGTCTTTCTGTGCCCTTCAGTCATACCAGATAAAAGATTAGTTTGCTTTCCATTAGACAAGGTTGGACATTCTGCTTGTTATTTCATGCTTTAGCAGCTTTCTAGAAGCCATAAGTCAAGTAAGATTTTATTGCATTTTAGTTCCTCTAAAATGTGTCACTCTGTTTTAATGTGGTGAGGTTTCTATAGTGAGTATAAAAATATTGGTGTAGAAAAATGTTAACTGGTTATAAGAAGGAAAATTGGAACCAACTTTAATGTCTAAGAATAGGGGAGTAAGGGAGTGGATAATGTGTGTGTGTGTGTGTGTGTGTAATGTAAGTTACAGTAAATTATAGTATACCCATGCTGTGAAATACCATGTAGCCATATTTAAAACCATGGCAGGGGAAGCCGGGATGGCTCAGCAGGTTGAGCGTTCACTTTGCAGACCTGGGGACTGAGGATCGAATCCTGGCACCGGCCAGTGCAGACTCACATGCTGAATTGGGGTGTGCTTCCCATGTGGGAAGCCCCCAGGTCAGTTCCTGTCCTGTGCGGCTCCTGCCCACCTGTGTGGAACGAAACCATGTCAAAAGCTGATGATAAGCAACTATGGAGACTGCTCTGGTCCCTCCCCTTTCTCTCTGTCTCTCTCTGTCTCTGTCAAAAACAATAAAATAAAAAAGACCTTTAAAAACATGGCAGAATTAAATATGCTGACATTGCATGATCTCAAAGACATTATTATTTAGAGACAACAAATAAGTCATATTGACATATGTAACATGATCCCATTTGTGTAGAAAAAGAAGTAGAAAAAAGGGCATAGGTATATGTGCATCTGTACAAATGTAAATGCACAGACAAATGATTGGAGTATTTCCTCTCTTCTTCATTTCCCTTCCATTTCATTTCTTCAGGACCATTTCAGGCTTAAAGTACTTAGGGGAAGACCAGCAAAATAATCGTGCCAGTGCAATGGAGTGGTCATAGCCCAGACCCACATGCCAGGGTCCAGGCCAGGTGCACAGGGCGCCCCCAAACGAGACCTGCCCTGCGGCCGAGGTCATGGTGAGAAGATCTTTAGGTCTGAGGGTGCTCTGCATGGGGTATCGGACCTAAGAGTGGAGGTGTGGACATTTTCACAGAGGGAGGCACTGTCTTCTCAAATGACCCAAGAAGAAAATATGCCTTCATTCTGTACTTGAACCTTATTTGTAAGTTAAAAAATATATATGTTTAAAGATTTATTTTTATTGTGTTTGGCAGAGAGACAGAGAGAAAGGGGAGGACAGAGCAGTCTCCATAGTTGTATGTCATCAGTTTTTAACATGGTTTTGTTCCACACGGGTGTGCGGGGCCACGCAGGGTAGGAACCGGGCGGAGGGGCCTCTTGCATGGGAAACACACCCTTGCCATCCCCAGGGCCAAACCAGGGGCCTCCTACAAGAAACCGAATGGGGTTCTCCCCAACATGGGAAGCACACCACAGTGCAGCATATGGGTCCGCATGGGCCAGGGCCGGGACCGGGATTCGATCCTTGTCCTCAGGGCTGCAAAACGAGCGCTCAACCCTCTGAGCCATCCTGGCTTCCCCTAAGTTTAAAATTTTTATACAATGATTTTATACAAGAGGAAAGGTTGTACAACAACCAGTTAATAGGACTTAACCTTTTAAAAGAGTAGAAGGTGAGGAAGCCTTTTATTGTTTTTGCTTTACAGTTGTGTGTGTTGCTCATTGGGAATATATGCAAATTTGACTTGTTTATTTGAAAAGCAAGGGGAGGCAATAGCACAGAACCTGCAAATATGAGCCTACCAAAGCAGAAATTTGATTACAACTACTTTCAGCTATTGAATTATTCTCTAGTTGAAAAACAAATATAATTCAATTGGTAATTGAGGGTAATGCTTTTTCTGTAGAAATAATTGGGAATAGAAAATAATACAAGGGTTTCAAAAATGCATCATTCAAGTCCGCCAGGAATTCTAACTATAAATAAACGAAAGTAGGATATTGCAGTGAGAATCTGTTTTGTAATGCTTTAAGATTTTGTTACTTAGCATCTATTAGAAGAATTTTGTTTGTGAGTCCAAATCCAGACTAAATTAAATAGATCTATCATGATAACATCATTTGAAGCTCTAAATAAGTGTTTCCTTTTAATATGCATCCTGAAATTTCCCAATATGGCAAACTGGGACACATGAAATGGATTTTCATGCTCCATTGAACTGGGCTCTTGTAGCTGCTTAGAAATGCTTGGAGAATTTTAGGGGATGTATTCTGTTCAGTGACCATATTTCCCCTTATATTGTAAAATGCATTTTGCTGTATATTTTATTTGTTCTGGAAATGTGAGTTCATTTATCTGCCTGATACAGAGAGCACTCATGAGAATGAATAGAAATGACAAATGGTAATAAATACAATAACAATATAATCTTAGGCAATACTCATCAATTTATTCACTCAGAACTAATCTCTGTAGATATAACAATTGGCAGAACAGATAAGATGTCTGCTCTGATGAAACTTACATTCCATTAGGGAGAGAAAGGCAGAAAAATAATTTAATAAGATGATGGTTGAGCATGAGAACTGTCGGAAAAGAATAAACAGTGTGTGATAGACAATTGCTTAGTAGGAGTGGGCAGGGCTTCTCTCAGAGGGTGATATTTCAACTGATACATGAAGAAAGGCAGGTGTGGTGTGGTGGGGTAGGGGTGGTAGTGAATGTATCAGGCAAAGTCATGGTCAGTGCAAAGGTAACTTAGGCAGTAAAAGAATGGAGTGATTGAGAAAGAGAGCAGAGTGGTAAAATCCCTTTCATTGTCTCAAGCACTGTGCTAATTGTTTTCTTTATATTAGCTCCTTTAAGCCTCACAGGAATCCTCTGAGTTCATCCTAACATGATCTGTATTTTTAGGCGGTAAATACTGAGGAACAGACAGATAAAGAGACTTACCCATGATCAGTCAACTGATAAGTGTTAGGGACAAGATTTTCAACCAAGCAGTCTGACTTCAGGACTTTTAATATTATTTCATGCGATTTCCCAAAGAAAGTGCCGTACATATGTAAAGTTCCGTTGTTATCATACTAAAGCTTTTGCTATCTTTTGTTAAAAAAAGATAGCAAAAGATGAAACACTCTTCCATATTTCTATGTTTTGTTCCTTAAAGAATGTTGGGTCTTGTTGCTGATGCCAGACTTCCACAGAATCTAGACCAGGGTGTCCAACCTTTTGGCTTCATTCGGCCATATTGGAAGAATTGTTTGGAGCCACACATAAAATACACTAACACCAACAATAGCTGATGAGCTTTCAAAAAAAAACAATCACACACGAAAAATCTAATGTTTTAAGAAAGTTTACAAATTTGTGTTGAGTGGCATTCCAAGCCGTCCTGGGCCGCAGGTTGGACAAGCTTGATTTGAGACTTGGCTCAGGTATCTTGACACAGAAAATCCATCTTTATCTACTGTCACATCTGGATTAGGTACAAATCTTTCATGTCCCTGGAGTACCCTGGGCATATCTCTGCTCTCATTCTTAGAGTATTAGAATTCATTGTTGGTACGTCTCGAGTCCTCATTAGAACATGAATTCTTTGATGATGGATGCTGTTTTAGTCATCTTGGAATCTTTTGCACCAGCCACTTACAATTCTCTGTCTGACTGGGCACTTCATTAAAGGTTTGATGAGTGAGTCAACTAATGAACAAATGGAAGCTGCACTCAATGGAGCTAAGTTCCGAAGGAATCTAGAGATAACACAAAGTATAAACTTCCCAGCTAGAGCAATGGATTTATGGTGTTATCCACAGCTTCTTTCTAGGCATTGCCTGGGACCCGTCACCTGCATGGAAGAGATCTGACCTACCGGTAAGAATTCCATGATAAGTGTATCTAAAACGGCGGATGGCTCTATATAGGAATTCAGCCAGAATCTTTGGTCTTAGAGGCCACATGCTCTTTAACCAAAACAATGAAACAAGACTGTAGAAAAAAAAGTATCAGAAGTCCTAGCACAAGTAGAAAGATACAAGGTGATGTCTGTGTATCAGACTTCAACTCTGGGTCTCTGGTCCTTCTACCAGAGACATGGTCATGCCCCTTATTAGTAATAAGTTATGTGAACAGTAAGCATTTGGGTAGAGATGTGATAGCAGCATTACTGTCAAAAACCTGCATTATCCATTGTGCCCTGCCTTCCTTGCTGTAGAGCTTAGCTCATCAGCTATTGGAGAAAAGAAAAAGCTGATGAACGCGGAGGAGTGTTCAAGGACTCCAAGGCCCTCTCCCAGCTACACACACACACACACACACACACACACACACACACACAAAAATAATAATAAAATAAACTCTGCAATGAATCAGCCTACATTGCCTTCAGTCTGAATCCTAAATATTAAAACACAGTCGGCTCATTTGGAATCAGGCAGACTGTAACATTGATCACCAAGGTACCTAATCCCCGAGCCTTTCTTCCTGTTTGGACGTAATGGATGGCCGGGGGTAGGGAGGTAGAACAGTAGTTCTACCTGCGGTTTCAGCAGCTTGTTCCAGTTCAGCTGTGGTTTCTGTGATTTGGATTAGTTAAAGGTTTGCACCCAGGCTGCAGGAGCCTTGGACTTCATCTCTATTACACTATCATTTTATAACTTAAAACGGAAGGTGACAGAACACACTGTGGTTGTAACGGTTTAATAGCATTATTTTTTTTATTAAAGATTTATTTTATTGTTTTTGACAGAGACAGAGTGAGACAGGGGAAAGAGGGAGGGCCCTGTCTCCGTAGTAGCACATTATCAGTTTTCAACACGGTTTCGTTCCACACAGGTGGGCGGAGACTGAGAAGGCTGGGAACTGGTCTGGGGACCTCCTGCATGGGAGGCACACCCCCTCAGGCCAGGGGCCAAACCAGGGGGGCAAGAACTGAACTGGGGGGGCTCCCACACGGGAAACACACACCAGTTCAGCATAGGGGTACACACGGGCCGGGGCCTGGATTCGATTCTTTGTCCCCAGAGCTGAAAAGCGAGTGCTTAACCCGCTGAGCCTTTCCTGCTTCCCCTTAATAGTGTTTTTTAAAACTTAGCTTTCCCTCCTTATAACCAGGTTTGAGATGGGAGTGGGGAAGGGGAGCTTCAACACGCTTTTGCCAGAACTTCCAGTTCCCCAACCTTTAATACATGCATCACCCCCGTCCTACTGATCTCTACTGTATGCTCCTGTTCACAACAACAAAAGCTGGGGTAGTAATACCGGTACCAGACACAGTAGACTATACAACCAATGCTGTAACAAGAGACAACGAAGGACCCAACAGTTTCCTTCTGGATATTTATCCAAAGAAACCCAAAACACTGATTGGAAAATAGATATGTATCCCTGTGTTCACTGCAGCATTATTTACAATAGACAAGATATGGAACCCACCTCAGTGCCCATCACTGAGGGGGGAGGGAGGGGAGGAGGGAGAGGGCACCAGCATTATGGACACAATAGTTTGGTGGTTACCTGGAGAGGAGGGAGGAGGGGGTTGGGAGAGTTGTGTGTGGAGGTGGGAGTGGGCACCAGATATATGGTGGTGGAGGGGGAGCTGATTCTGGGAGGTGGGCACGTAATGCGATGCATGGGTGATGTGATGTGGACTTGTACATCGGGAAACTATCTAATTGTTACCAACCAATGTCACCCCATTAAATTTAACAATAAAATATAATAAAAAAAAAAGAAAAATAATATTAAAAAAAATAGAAGAGGAGGTTCATCTATAGTATAGGACATATAGTATGGTATAGATTCTATACCATGGAATATCACCCATCCGTGAAAAATGAATGAAATCTTACTTTTCTCAACAACATTGACAGACCCTAAGGGCATTAGGCTAAAGAAAATGTCAGACAGAGAAAGAACAATACCATATAATCTCACTTATATTTGGAATCTAAAAGAACAAAATAAACAAACAAAATAAACACAAAGAATACTTTGATGGTTTCCAGATGGAAGGCATTTGGGGGCTGGGTGAAAAAAGGGGAGGGATTAAGATGTGCCAATAGCTAGTTATAAAAACAATCACAGAGGTGGGGACACCTCCCAAAGACCCCACCTTCAAATCGTATCACCTGGGGGATGAGGATTTCAAGATACAAATTTTAACAGGACACAGACACTCAGTCCCCTGCACATGGTCTGTAAAAATCAAATGAAGACAAATGGTTGGTGGCGATGAAAAATGTCCGCTAGTTATTCAGCCTCTCCGTTTCTGGTTGGACTGCCTTCCTGCCGGCTTAATCTCTCTCAGAAGATTGCTGTGTGAGCCCCTTTCGTCTCCCAAAGCCTCCCTCCCTCCCCTGGGCCTCCTCAGACACATTGGATCACAGTCACCTTTCCATCTCTACCTATGGAATTCTTTGGTGTCCATACTTTACTCAGCGGACCAGGCCAGACTGCTGAGTTCTCGCTGAGTGTGGCCTACTCTGAGTTTACTTAGGCTCACAACTCAACCAAACGTGCTTTGGGCTCCCCTTTCTACCTGTGAAGATTGTACCCATTTCTCGGGACTCGCATGCAGGCTTTTGATAGCCACATTGACCTTCCTTACATCTACTCCTTTAGACATTTGTCTACTTTTTATGTAGCCTGCTCCCAACCGTATGAAATGCAGGGCTAAACAAGCAAGCCAACCGACTTGAACTCAGTGCCTCTCTCCTGCAAAGCCTAGAACTGCCTGCAGTTCTGCTTGGAAAAGAGAGTACACAATGTGTAAATATTGAATATATTCAATTAGTGCACAGACTATTTCACAAGCGGTTAATTTGTTTCTACCCTCTGCCAGACTCAGAGTCTGGCAATGAGATATAGAAGAAATAGATAAGTTAACAAACAAAATGCAATTTGTTAAGTGTTCCAGTTAGAGGGAAGCATAGGAAATTTATAGGAATAGTACTCATTCGGTGAGTCAATAGAAGAATGAATGACTATGAATAATTTATTTTCATTTTCTAGAGCTGACATTTAGTGCTCTGCCATCTTCCTCCTGGGCAAATCAGCCTGATACTTTTGTGTTGCAACTACAGTATCCTAATTTCTCCCTCCTCCGCATGCACTAATACCTCTCTAGTGAATACAATATCGTTCTAATGAATTCTGTACACCTGCTCTTTCCACTACATCATCCTGGCTTTAACCACTCCATGGACTGAAGTCTCCAACTGCAACATTACAAATATTAATTTGGGAGTTTTAAAAATAATGGTTAAGGGGATGCTGGGATAACTCAGCAGGTTGAGTGCTTGCCTTGCAACCATGAGGTCTGGGGCTTGATTCTTGGCTCCAGCCCATGCAGGCCCATATGCTGAACTGAGACGCAATTGGTAACCACCAGGATGGTGGCGAAGGTTCTCACCTCCCATGCAGGTGGCCCCCAGGTTGGTTCCCTCTCTGCGCGGCCCCACATCCACCTGTGTGAAATGAAACCATGTCACAACTAATGATGTACAACTATGGAGAGTGTTCTGGGCCCTCCCCCTTCTCTCTCTCTCTGTTTCTCTCTGTCTGTCTGTCTGTCTGTCTCTCTCTCTCTCTCCCTTTCTCTCTCTCCCACCTTCTCACAGAAAAATAAATAATTTAAAAACCAAACACATATTTATCTCACAGTGCCTTGGGTCCAGGGTCAGGGAGAGGGACCAGTGAGCTGGGTTTTTCTGTTCAGGGTCTCATACGTCTAAAATCAAGATGGCAGCTGGACTATATTCTCGTTTAAAGCATGAGGTCCTCTTTCAAACCTCAGGAAGTTGTTGGCAGAATTTCTTTCCTTGTGGTAGCAAGATAGAGGTCCTTCTGGGTCCCTGAGTTTTGTTTGCATGTTGCTTGTTTTTGCCACCTTAACCATTTTTTTCTACTGTGGTAAAAAAAAAAAAATCATAATCTAAAATTTACCATCTTTTGCCATTTTTTTCAAGCGCACGCAGTTCAGTCATGTTAAGTAGACAAACATTGCTGTGAAACAGACCTTTAGAACGTTTCGTCTTACAGATCTGAAACTCCGTACCCATTAACGCGCCCCTCCTCCCATCTCCTGGTAACCGCCATCCTACCCTCTGTCTCTGTGAGTTTGACTACTTTGGATACCACCTGTGAAGTGGATCATACAGCATTTGTGTTTTGTGACTGTCTGACGGTTTTTGCTGAGGGTCACCTGGGACTGCCCTCAGTTCCTAGCCTCTACCCCTCACCAGCTAGTTGTTGATGAAGGAGAATCTGGCACTTTGAGTCGCTCTGTCTCTCCAGTTTGCTAAGACAGAGCCTTCTGTATAACCTCACATAACCCCAGAGGGGACTCCCCCATCACCATTAGGATGTAACCTAATCAAGGGACTAACTACTTTATATTCACAAGTCCTGCCCATCCTCCTGTGGAAGGAATAATAGAGGGTGTGTATAGTAGGGTGTGGGGACTTGGGGGACCATCTCAGAGTCCTGCCTACCATGTAAGTGGAGAACGGAATTGTAGGAAGGGCAGGAGAAGAAGCCGGATGCACTGAGAAGGTGCTGGAGATGTTGAAGCCATTGCTTCTCACTGTGCAGTGCATACATGGAGCTCCGGGGACCTGTGTTGAAATTGGACTCTGGTTTAGTGAGACTGTGGTGGAGACTTGATGCTCCTAACAGTTCCCCAGCTGATGACAATGCTGCTTTTGGGGGGTGGAGACAAGGCTCATGGTGACAATGAGTTGGGCGAGGCTGGTAATAGTGGAGATGAGAAATGGTCCGATTAGGGACAGGATTTGAGGGTAGATCCAAAAGGGCTTGTTAAGGAGGCATCAGGCATCAGGATGACTTCTAAGTTCATGGAATGACAAGGATGGCAGAAGGAGCTCATTTCAGGGTGGAAATAACATGCTCAGTTGGGGTATAAGCCAAATTAGGGTCCAGATAGAGATCATCATTAACCGCTATGGGAGACAGTAGGCGTATCAATCACATGCATTGTTACTAGAGACTTCAGTGTCTATGTTTCCGGGCGCTGCAGCTCTGAGCCCCTTCCTTTGTGTCTTGGAATTCGTTGCTCACTGTATTTAAAAAAACGAAGTCACACAAAGGGCTTTATTGATCTGCTGCCGTTTCTCTCTCTGCTTCACTTGCATGGAGATCAGTAAAACGAGCCGTGTTTTCTTGTCCTCGTGCCAGTGTTCTCGACAGTGAAATTAACAGCACGACTCCACGCCTTAGAGGTGTTCCTAGAAGCTGACGAATGCAACTCCGTGCATACTTAAAGCATATGGTACTCACGCGCTCTCTAGGAATAGAGCTGGATTCCAAAATAAAATGTTTTCAGAACCAGTGGCTTGGGATAGATGCTTCACTAGGAGGCGAGCCACTGATTGCCCCTGGATGTATAGGCCATTTCATGATAGGACTGATCCTTCTCTCTTTTCTAGGCTACAGTATGCAGAGTTATCTTTCTCACTCTAGGATGGCTCATGTGGAATCAATGGTCATTGATTTCTTTATCATAAAACGTAGATGGCATAGACGAGGGTGGTATGGATGGTTTGTGTACTTATAATTTCCCTAAACATTAACCATGTGACATCTTGGCCTTGCACATACTTGGGGAAAGGGAAACATTTGCAAGGAAATGAGCTAAAAATTGGACTGCCACCCGGTTGTCTCATGGGATGGCTACGTCAGTGCTAGACTTTAGCCAGAGGGAAGTTTAAGACTTGGACTTGCAACATTTCTATTTTCACAGACCTATAACTAAAACAGACCTTTTCTGAGCCCTGGGTGGGGACTGGCTACTTAATATCCAGTGAAATGAGGCGATACGAGGTCATTCATGGTTTCAGGATGGGTTAAATGAAACAGCACCGGGCTGTTTGGTTTTAGAGCAGTGGTCCCCAACCTTTTGGGCACCAGGGACTGCTTTTGTGGAAGATGATTTTTCCGTGGAAAGCGAGGGGTGGGGGGGAATGGTTTCAGGTTGATTTAAGCACACTACATTTATTGTGAGCTTTATTTCTATTATTATTAAATTGTAGTGTATAATGACATAATTATATAACTCACCATAATGCAGTCAAACCTCTCTTCTCATGTGAATCTGTACTTGCAGCTCCTCTCCAGCACTAGCATCACCGCCTCAGCTTCACCTCAGATCATCAGGCCTTAGATTCTCATAAGGAGCCACAACCTAGATCCCTTGCCTGCACAGTTCACAGTAGAGTTCTCCTATGAGAATCTAATGCCGCTGCTGACCTGACAGGAGGCAGAGCTCAGGTGATAATGCGAACAATGGGGAGTGGCTATAAATACAGATGAAGCTTTGCTTGCTCTCCCTCTAGTTACCTCCTGCTATGAGGCCCAGTTCCTAACAGGCCACAAGACCAATACAAGTCCATGGCCCTAGGGATGAGGACCCCTGGTTTAGATGACTGTTCAGTTTATGAAGCAGTAGGTGAGCATTCACTTCACCGTGAGCCAAAATCTTTATAGAAAACTTCGTATCATTTTTCTTATTGTTAAACAGTAAAACCTGGCAGGTTTTATGACCAGACAGAAGATTGAGGGAGACATTTCAAAGGTTGCCTGGCGATTATGTTTTTATAACTAAGACCCTGAGCAGATAGAAATTAAAGCGAAGCTTTCAATGGTAGGGATGAGAGAAGGTCTGAAGGGGATTACCGCAGTAGAGAGGATGTCAGTCATCTGGACACCTTTCAACCTGGAACCCTGGAATAGGACTGACTACCTGACATGACCATTAAGTTTTCTATTGATCTGTAAGCGTGTGATGCCCAAAGCAACCTGTGTTGATTCCTGTACTTGATGTGGTCGTTCTATAGGCCTCTTTTTAAATATACTGTGTTATATGTATTAAAACCCAGAATCTAAATCTAGGTGTAATTGTTTTGTGAATTGGTTCCAAGTTATCCTACTTTTTCCTGCTATTGTATATATTTTCATGTGATGGATTCACTGCTTTATAATATAAAATGTAGCTTTTGCATGGTTATCTAAGAAACTACCTTCTTATTTCCTATTCCTAGGAGCACTGAATCAGAAGAATTGGGGAAAGAAATATCCAACATGTAATAGCCCCAAACAGTCTCCTATCAATATTGACGAAGACCTCACACAAGTAAATGTGAATCTCAAGAAACTTAAATTTCCGGGTTGGGATAAAGCATCTCTGGGAAACACATTCATCCATAACACTGGGAAAACAGGTAAAAATGTTTCCATTTTGATTGTGATTTTAATATGTTTCTTAGACTGAGGGGATGTTTAGTTTCATTTGATTTTTCTTGGAAGAATGTACCGTGAACTAGATTGAAATTATAGGTAGAAGAAACCACACAGAGCACGGGAAATTGCAAGTTTAGACAACATTTTGAAAATGTGTGCAAAGAATATAATGACCAAAGTCATCACATGTTCTTTAGAAATATAACATTGATGCCTCTACTAGAAGTTGTGATAAAGGTAATGTAAGATATAGCTAATGTGACTATACCTCCATCACTGGTTAGTCACTTAGTCTATTAGGATTTCCTTTTCTTGGACATTATAGTTTGATCTTGTCTGCTCAGCCTCATACTGTATTCTATAGTTGGATATGAAAAAAGCAATCAACTACAATGAAATTTTAAGAAATTATTAGTCCTTGTCTGTGGAAAGTTTAAAATTGTATCCAGCCCTTACAAAGCACTAAGTACTTTTTAAGATTTATTGTATTGTTTTGAGAGAAGCTGAGCAAGAGAGAGAGAGAGAGAAGTGGGAAGGGCCCAGAGCAGTCTCCATGGTTGTACATCATTAATTGCGACATCCACACAAGTGGATGTGGGGCCATGTGGAGCAGGAACTGAACTGGGGGCCTCCTGCATGGAAGGTGAGAACTTTGGCGCCAGGCTCTGTGGTTACCAGTTGTGCTGCAGTTCAGCATGTGGGTTTGCACGGGCCAGAGCCAGGATTTGATCCCCAGACCTTGCTGTGAGGCAAGCGCTCAAGCAGTTGAGCTATCCTGGCATACCCTCTAAATGCTTCTTTTTGAGACTATAATTTTTATTGAAAACTTGCAAAGTGTAATACCATAAAAAAAACCCAGTAAATGATAGATGGACCAAGTCGTTTTCTAAAAAGGAACATCTTTTCTTTTCTGATATTATATCTTCAATGAAATGTATACAAGGACATTAGGTAAAAACAAATATACGCATGGGGAAAAGATTAGAAACAAATATTCAAAATTAGAATAGTAACCATGTGGGGTGGTTTTATCATTAGAGAATTTCTTCTCTATTTTTCATATTTTGATAATATAAATTTTTTAATGTGGTCACTTAAATCCCATAAGGGTAAGAATTTTTTCACATAAGTGCCTGATACATAATACACTCAATATGTATTTGTTAAATGACTATGAAATCTATTATGTTTTAATAGGTTATTAATTAAATACATAAGAATATATGAGGGCTGTCCAGAAGATATCCAGCCATTTCATATGAAAAATAAATGCATTTATGGCTGGGTATTTTTCCGGATAGCCCTCGTACATGTCAAACACTTAGTGTAATGAGTGGCACATTGAAAGTGGTAACATAAATGTTGACCATTATTGTTACTGGGTTTGTTGCTGCTATTATTAATGGAAGTTTCTATCTTTGGTGGTTTGGCCACTATGTTGTATTCAGCACCCCGATGCCAGTGCTTTCTACCTAATGGGACAAAGGCTATTTAAGTCTGATTGTGAGACGTTAAAATCTTACAGGAGGCTCTCAAGAGAATCTTTAGTTTCCAGACAACTCAGAAAATTCAGTTCGATAATATCTCCTGTGGAACTAAAGTTAGGAGAGTGTACGATTCTGAGAGTTGCCACTCAGGATTCGAAGATGACATAGCTACAACCCATTCCATGGGAATGGGTTTGCACTCCCTGGCCCCAGCCTAGGACCGAGGGCCCCGTTGAAGGCTGGGGTGCTGCTTGGAGCCATCAGGAGATGGGACAAGAGAAGATTTTCCTCCCTCCACTCTTCTGTTCCTTCCCCCTATACACTGTTCCCTCACTGTCATCCTTAGGGAAGCGGAGCTTTGGGGAGATGCCAATCTCAGAACGCCAGCCAAACAGGGTAGACGGGAATGGCTGTCCCTGCTGCCAGAGCCCTATACAGCATTTCAGTGTTTTGTTTTAAGTTTATATTTGTGGCATTAAGACATATTAGGTACGTACGTTGTACAGAGTTACAAGTTCAGCTTCCCAAGTGGCAACTTACTTTTTCTTAATTTATCAAATAAATGATTTCCTTAATGTACCTGTAATAGAAGAATATGTAGTTGAAGTTTGTGATTTCAATTTTTAGAAATTGAGATGCAATTTTATTGTGTGTGTGTGCTTTTTTTCTTTTAGTGGAAATTAATCTCACTAATGATTACCGTCTCAGTGGAGGCGTTTCGGAAAAGGTGTTCAAAGCAAGCAAGATAACTTTTCACTGGGGAAAGTGCAATATGTCCTCCGATGGGTCAGAGCATAGTTTAGAAGGGCAAAAATTTCCACTTGAGGTAAGTCGCTGCGTCCACTAGTTACTTTTTTGTTTTATACATCATTGAGATTTTGTTTGACATATAATTTAATTAATAATATAATCAAATTTTATTATTAATAGTTATATTTTTTTACTTTGTGAATCTCTGTCTTCCTCACTAGACTGAGCTCAATAGAAATTACATTTGATTTTCCCCTTTCTGGTAACACAGCATGCCCCATTAGAGATGTTCCATAAATCTTGAGGAGTAAATGAATGAATAAAATTTTTTTCAGATCCCTGTATAAAAAGAAGGGAAAATGTCATCAACATACTGGAGAATCAAATAAGTGCAAAATAAAATGAGAAAAAGTTTTACCTTTAAAATTGGGAAAACATGATTTTTATAAGATCTATAATAGTCCATCATAACATATTTAATCATTTCTATTTGTTTCAACTTTTTGTTATTGTAACTAAATCTTTCCTCATACACTTCTAAGCATGTCTTTAGTTATTTACTTTTCTGTTATGATGGTTCATTTATTCTGTTCTTTAGATCCCACATATTAAAGGAGATTATATGAAATTTGTCTTTCTTCATTTGAATTACTTTGCTTAGCATAATAATCTCTAGTCTTTAGTTATTTTTTACACTAAATTGCTACAGATTGAAATGGTAGATATTGAGAATGAAACATTTAAAGTTCTTGTTAAAAAACAAGCAAATTGCTTCTGAGAAAGTCGACCAATGATATGTTCTCTAGACATGTATGGAAGTGTGCATTTTAACACACATGTTTTTTAATAATTTAAACAAAAAAAGTTCATCATAAGATATTAATGCCATTTACATTTTAATGTATTAATGCTTAAAAAAACAGAAAATACAATAGTTTGCATAGTATTATTTTAACTTTGTAAAACGTGAAAACTATTGACAAAGTACAGAGTCTGAGTCAAATGGACTTCACCATTGAGTTATTAGTTACAGGCATAATATTGTAAAAATTATTTCATTTATCTAAGCTTCCGTTTCTCTTCTGTGAAATTGACACAAGAGTAGTAGCATCTGCCTTATGAAGTTGTTCGCATTAAACGAGGGAATGAATTATTACTAGTGTAAGAATACTTGAGGGAAATCAAGGAAACATCAACAGTGATTTTCTGTTGGTGATGGCATATACATGACTTTTCTCCTTCAAAATTCCCATATTTTCCAAATTACCTATAATGAAATTGTATTAGTTTATAATCCAAAATAGTTATTGATAATAAAAATAAGACTAGAGTGAATTATCTCTTCAAAGACTAAAGAAAATTTAATATGGATAAGCAATTCAAATCATAGCTTATCATTTATTTATTTGTTTATTTATTTATTATGGTTAAATTTATTGGGGTGACGTTGGTTAGTAAAAATTACACAGGTTTCAGGTGTACAATTCTATAGTACTTCATCTATGTGTTACATTATGTGTTCTTGTGATTTTCATCTTTGTTCTAGATAACTAATGTCAGAAAGGTAAACTCTCAAAAATGAAACCGTTATATGTTTAGTGAATTGACTTTTATTTCTTTGACAAACCAAATCTGATAAATGTGCTTTTCTTTAAATATATGTAGTGTGTTATAAATTAATCGTAACTCAAAATAGATTAAAAACCTCCACATAAAATATAATTTATTTTTCAAAATGGATTAAAGACCCCCACATAAGATATAATGATAGTAAAGGCACGTGTATGTACATGCAATTCATACAGTATTTTGAAAATATACAGAATATAGAATTATAAAGTTTACAGAATTTTTCAGATAGAACTGATTGAATTGCTAAATTATTTTATTGTCTCTCTGCTGATCTTTGTGAAGTCTTTGTAGATCATAAAGCCATCATTGTTACATTTACAGATGCAAATCTACTGCTTTGATGGGGACCAATTTTCAAGTTTTGAGGAAGCAGTTAAAGGAAAAGGGAAGTTGAGAGCTTTATCCATTTTATTTGAGGTAATCCTTTTGCATAGATTTAACTACAACCTAATTCCTCTTTTCATCACACAAAAGAGCATACTTGGTAACAAACGGAAGGGCTCACAAGTGGAGAGATGACCCTTGGCTGATGTATTTAAAGGGGACTTTTGTATTCGTTTATGGGATATGTCACTTCCAGCAGTTCTGAATGCAGTTTTGCTTATTTGTATATGCAAAGCATCCTAATGATATAGTTGTGATTTTGGACCCTAACATTTTAAAAGGTACTTTTCTCAGTGGAAAATTTAAGAGATTTAAAAGGTTTTTGTTTTAAACTTGCTGTGAAAAAAATGGGCATTTGGCAGGCATTACTTTTGAATACTTAAAATGGGTAACACTAATATTTACATTTTATTAAACAGTTAATCAGACATTTTATCCCATTATTTTGAATATCATATTCTCCTTTAACAGGTTGGATTAGAAGAAAATTTGGAGTACAAAGCAATTATTGATGGAGTCGAGAATGTTAGTCGTTTTGGTAAGCGATTCAGAGAAAATTTCTTTATTCCAGATTCCACTTTGGATGCGTATGAATTTCGACAGTATTACAAAAATCAGTTGTTCCAAAAGAAGAAAGGAGCAGTCTCTCGATTCTTCCTCTTCATGGTTTACACATTTCTCACGAAAGAACAAACATGAATTTTTTTCACATAAAAAAATCATAAAATGTTAATGTAAGCAGGAAGTTGAAGATGTCTTATTTTATTCTTGAAAATAATGAACTCCATCATGCATTTAAAATGTATTTACCTCTTCTGCCTCTACACTGAACATTCGTTGAAGCCTCTAGTTTATCATTTGAAACCAGTTTTATTATAAAAATCCTGTCTTACAGTGGAAAGCTAAATTTGACTCAAGTTAAAATGTATTCACTGGTGGTTTTCTTGATAAGCCCTGCACTTTACCAACACAGCAACGTAAGATTTTTGCAAGAAGGTACATGCTTACACAGAACAAGATGCAGTGTTCTTTAATAGTGTTTTCCCTGCTATCTCAAGCCTCTTGTCATTTGTCACAACAAATGCTTTTAACAACATTGGCGAGAAACAGCAAACCTGTCATTGTTTTATTTTTATTCAGCACCCCACACACAAGGTATTAATGCCACCCTGAATTATCCATAAAATGATCATTATTCCTCTCTGGGAACCTGCAGAATTTGAAAACAGAAACAAAATTCACAGAGATCTTTTTCTTAAAGGCAGAAACCTGGCCTAGGGTTGCTTTATCTTTATCATTTACATCTGAGGACCTTTCTTGACCAGACTTTCAGAAGTCAGGAGAGATGATTCTGGGTGGTAAGCAAATAATACAATGCATAGATGATGTGATGTAGAATTGTACACCTGGAAACTATGCAATTGTTACCAATCAGTGTCATCCCCATAAGTTGACAAATAAAAAGAAGTCAGGATTATATGAACTTCTGCAGTGCAGCTATTTTTTTTTTTTTTCTGGAAAGATGAAGTCAAACACAAAATGAAGCTGTTATCTCCCTCCGTCCAGATTGCAGAATTCGCCTTTGAAGGCCACAAGCCACGCTTCATTATTTTTTCTCATTCAGTCAGAAAGTGGATTCTATCCACTTTGGAAAGATGGAAAGACCACCGCTAGGATGAATTCCTACACTTAAAATTGTATTTAAAAAAATGAGTTCTGAATATCCACAGGCCTAGTACCAGTCTATCGGAGCAAATGTGATGTCCACACTGGGCTGTTAGTCCTGACTCGTGTAGCAGGGGGTCACTTTGGCCACTTTTCTTAAGGCCTCTTCAGCTATTTTGGGCGTGTCACCCAGGAGGGGGCTCATAGGAATTTAGGAACTAGTTTGCTCCTGTTCTGGATTAAAGCTTACTTATTAATAGTTGCTGTATGCAAGCCTTTGGGAGAGATGCTTCACAGAGCCAAGGCATGCCACATAATACCCTCCCCAAGAACACAGATTCCCTAACAGAATTGTTCCATCTGTATTCTGGCTCTTAAGTAGGAAGCAGAACTAATAGTGTCTGAGATTGGCTGGGAACACCCCCTAGTCTGCCCTCCTTTACCCCATCTACCTTCTGTCTCTCTACCCTCTACTTGTGTACCAACTTCTTCCTCTCCCTCCCCACCCTCCACCCCGCTGCCAAATAAAATCCTCCATGCCTGTCAACTCACCCACCAGAGACTTGGTGTTTCACTATACTCAGCAAGGACCCCTAAGGCGATACAGTTGATACATGATAAAGCCAGAATTTAGATGCTGGTCTGTCCACAGAATTGGTCCCCACTATACAGTGGAGATTTATATCAGTGACATATTTCAGAACACAAGAAGCACGTCTCAGTATTATTGGAGTGGTTGTTAGATATGATCTGTGCTAACTACATCAGTGATGTGCAGTCTTCCTGCAGTTAACATGTCCATTTGGAGAGTTCCTGGGTGAAGTCTATTTTAGAGTCTAGGAAATCCCCCGGGGCCCACTAAACTGAAGTCTTCCCAATGTTGGCCTCCGGCCAATGCTGCTGGGAACCTAGAAGATTGAAGTCTTTAGACACTGACTCTGCAGCTGCAGCTAAACTCTGGAATCCCTCTCCATAGTTTCTGTCTAATGTGAGTTATCCAAAACACAATGCCTTTCAACCATCATCCAGATTATAAAATCTATCTTAATAGATTGTGTGCTCATTTCCTATATTCCTCTCCAAGAGAAACACCCATTTCTCTTCCCTTCTATCCCCTCTCCCTTTCTTTCCCTTTCTTCCACCATGCCTACACTATGTTCGTCATTTCTTTGTCCATGGATTGGTGAGAGAGAGGGGAATGTGGCAGTCATTCAAAGATAGTAAATGATAATTTCCGCAAGCAGGACCCAGAAAAAAAGAGCATTGTCAGTTGAAATGTTGCAGGTTGCAAGGAGGAGACATACCTCCACTATCATGATTGGTGATGGTCAGATGTAAATTCTCATCAGAATGACTTGGGGTACTTTGTTCATTGCCAACTCAGCCCAGGAGTTTCTATATTGAAAAGTCCTCACAGGTGTGTTGACGTAGCTGCATCTGAAGTCTCATTGTCCTAGGTCATAGGAATTGGTTTTCAGAATTTAGTGGTATTTCTTTTGTGCTTGGCCCTGTTGTGGTTTTTATCCTTCTGTCTTTCAACCTCCTCATCTTTCCTCCTCCCACTTCCCACTTCCCGCAGAAGGAGAAATTGACTGGTTGGTTGATCCTCAATACATGTGATTGAATGAAGGAATGAATAAATGATCACACATAAAACAGTGTTGGCTCAGGTATGAGTCTCTTGTGTTAGCAATAGTGAAACATGTTTTTGCAAACCACAAAAAAATAAACACCTCAGTCCAACTAGTACAACTGTAATGGAAAAGTCTTGGGATATCCAAGACAGAAGCTCAGACATGTATTTAGCTAACAAAACAATAAGGTACGACCTAGTGGACCTGTTCGTAAGAGAGTCTCAGTGGTATCACGGAGGCTCAGAGGCAGGAAGAATAGATTCCATTTTCTGATTTTTTCTTTTCTTCCCTTTAATTTCTTACTCAATTTCAAGAATATTCTTTATTTCATTATCTCTATTCTCACTTATTATTTTTTTCCTAGTCTCTGGCTCCCCAGATGTCATTTAATTTCCAGGCTAATTTAGCAGTGAGTCCATTTCTGGCTCCTTTCTTAATTACTATCCTCCACATTCACATTTGCACAAAACATTTTTGCAGATAAATTTTGTCTTCTGCAGAAAAAGCAAAAATTGTAATTTATTGATGATTAAGAAAATTAGTTCAACACAGAATTTTTCAGATTAAACTAAAAACATCAATCCGAAAATGAAAAATGTTTGCATATTAAAAATAAATAGTTTCCTCAGTTTCAAAGGACTTGAATTTGACTAAATTCTCATAATCATATCTTGGCATTAGAAGGGAGAGAAAAACAGACTTCTAGAAGTTACTAATCGAATCAATTTAGAAGTTACTAATTAAAGTAAACAGAGCCAGAATTTTCTAAGGGATTAAGACTAGATTTAGCTTATTCATATATACCCAACACTATTAAAACTAGATTTAGCTTATCCATATATACCCAACGCTATCAACTCAGTCAAATAGGTTTGTATTTCTAACATTTGGTTTTAAATTCAGACTGGAAGCAGTTACCTATAATTTTATTAACAGCATCCCTCCTTCAAAAGTTTCTGTATTAGGGGAAGCCGGGATGGCTCAGTGGGTTGAGTGCTCGCTTTGCAGCACCGGGGACCCAGAATCGAGTCCCGGCCCCGGCCCGTGAGGACCCATATTCTGAGCTGAGGAGTTCCCCCAGTTCAGTTCTCTCTCTGTCTCTGTATCTCTCTCTCTCTCTCTCAGTCAAAAACAATAAAAAAAAAAAGTTTCTGTATTAAAGAAAAATTAACATTTGTTAGTGTAAGTAATCTTTTTCTTTGTCTCTTCCTGGATATGTTTAGTTTTCATAGAATTTCAAGCTGCAGTAGACTATTAAGATTTTGTAGACCAGTCATTTTCTAATGAGTAAAGTGGGGTTCAACAAGACTAAAATCTTACAAAGCTTTTACTCCACTTGGGGTTTTCTTTTTTTTTTTTC
>PVKE010014237.1:0-35282 GCA_004027555.1 Craseonycteris thonglongyai
TATTTTATTGATTTTTGACAGAGAGAAACAGAGACAGAGAGACAAAGAGAAGGAGGAGGGCCCAGAGCGGTCTCCATAGTTGACATTAGTTTTCCATATAGTTTCACTCCACAGGTGGGCACAGGGCTGGGCAGGGCAGGAACTGGGCCAGGAGCCTCCCACATAGGTCCCGGCAAGAACTGAACTGGGGGCACACCCCAGCTCAGCACGTGGGTCCGCACGGGCTGGGGCCGGGATTCGATCCTCGGTCCTCGGGGGCTTCAAAGCGAGCGCTTTACCCGCTGAGCCATCCCAGCTTTCCCTGATAAAATTTTTGACATGCAAAAAACCCCTCTATCTGTAGCTAATATGTTAGCGGGGTTTGTTTGTTTTGTTTTTTTGTGACTATGTGGACATAGTGGATTTAGAAATACTGCATAGTTTTTCAATATCATTTAGTTTTATGGTGTGTAGAATTGAGATTCTTTAATAGTGGGCAAATCACCTTCAGCTGGCTGCTACAAAGCTGTTTATATCATCTGAACTGTCAAAACCTGCTGACCTGTCAGCTGAGTTGTTTTGTAAAGATGAATAAACAGCTAGAGCAGCGTCGGTGCCGTTTGTTCGTCTGGATGAGCAGCAAGCACCGTGCACAGTGATTGTGCAGGGCCAGCTTCGCCACTGGGCCTCATGGGTGGACCCATGTTTCCATCATGCGCCAGGGGTCCACCTCAGGGTGCTCTTAGTCATTTGAATAATCCTCTGAGTTCTAGCTTTTAGCTGTAAGAAGACATATTTGTGAGAACTTGAGGGATATTTTAAAACTTAAATTTACATTCCTTTAAGTTAAATTTATTGCCAGAAACTTAAATGAGTGTTGCTGGGTTGGTTGTGGAGGTTAAGGGTGGAGCTAGCGGGGTCCATCTGGTGGCTGTGGTGCACCCACGCAGAAGAAAGCCCCATTTCCATTAAAACTGGTAGTGGTGGTGGTGGTCTGATTTCCTGGTCTTCTGTTGGAGCGTTAATTCAGTGTGTTGGTACTGGGGATGAAAAAGATTGAATGAATGTCTGTCGGTCGACGTTTAGAAAATTATTCCAGAAAATGACTGTCGTTGTTGGGCCACTGGGGTCTCAGTGGTATGGGAGGAAATGACAGGACTTTGGGCCACTTTCGCTAGACCAGCTTTACTATTAGTCTCAGATATTGTGGCTTCTTATGACTACTTTGTATTCAGTCATTACAAGTCATTGTAGAGGGTACTTGGAGGCCCCTGACTTCAGTAACAACATAGGCAGTGTATGTGCAGCTAAAATTTACTATGGTTCTATTCTGTCCTGTGATGACAGATAGTTACAGAGGAGAGCTTAGCGCTCCTGGATTCCTCAGATTAGGTATTAATACGTGTATCGGTGTTTCTCCAGTAACAGTCAGGCCACTTCTCCCGGAATCACCTGGTATGCTGGTTTAGAACAGCCTTGGCCTGAGGCTCAGGAATCTGCTTCCCAGCAAGTCCCCCAGAGGACTGTGAGCTCAATTAACATTGTAATGAGCTTTTTTGGTGGTTAGGGGCCAACAGCATACTTTAGGTGTGTTCTGGCAGTGAAATGGTTCACACACCAGAAGTAAACAAAATGGTTTGTAGTGGCCAGAATATGCCAGCACAGCTTGGGCGTGATGAACTGTACCCCCTTTTGGAATGACCTTGTCCTATCGAGCTCAACTATGTGGGTGTTTTTTCTAGCAGGCAGTGACGTTAGTAATGACTGTTGTCAGTTCAGTTCAGCTAGTACTTAGCATTTACTGTGAGCTAGATAGTGTACAGGGCCCTGGCAAGGGAACCTGGACGTCTCATCATGGACCCTGCTTTCCAGGGGTTGGCAACCTGCAGCCCACGGGCCAAGTCTAGCCTGCCCACCTGCTTGTGTGCTGCTCATGAGCTAAGAATGGGTGTGACATTTTTAAATGGTGGGAAAAAAATCAGAAGAGGAATAAAATTTTGTGAAAATTGTAAGAAATTACTGTTTCAGCATCCACACGTTTTGTTAGCGCACAGCCACGCTTATGGAGTGTCTGCATGAGTCACGACTGCTTCCTCTCCACAAGGGCTGTGGTTAAGACGGACAGCAACGCAAAGCCTGAGATAATTTACTGTGTGGCGCTCCCTCCACAGAGGAAGGGTGCCAGCCCTGGTGAGCCTACTGCTAGAGGACATTCTGGATATTGGGGACCTCCCCCCCCAAATACAAGCCCCTTGTCTTTAGTCGTAGACTTGGGGACTTGAATTTGAACTCTAGTAGCACAAATACATTATCTAAGGAGGATACCCCAGTTTCTGCTTCCGTACTTTTTTATCTTTTGGATATTTGGTGTACTGAAATATTTCCATAAATTTATTTTATGCTAATATATATTTTTACAACTGAAAAGCAGGGTCTCTAGGGAACACTGAAAATTCCAGACTATTTAATCCTAAATGTCACTTCGAATAATGATGCTTGGGCATTGTAATCAGTCATCGTTGTGTACCTTCATCCTGCCAGAAACACCTTAAGGCACGAAGTGTGGCACTTACTTTATTCATGGTTTGTCTCTTGTCTGTCTACCGTGACTCATCTGATTTGCTATAACCCAGCAGTTATTTGTAACTGGCGTAATAATCCCTTATTCTGGAAGATGCTTACTATAACATGCCCAGAGCCGCTCACTGTCATGGGTGTCTTTTGCATATTTGGAATACAGCTGTAGCCAAGTGACTTGTCAGTTTAAAATGGTTACAACAACTTTGGCCAGGGAATGGAAAGTTTGTTGATAATTTGTAGATAATGACCCAACTCACCCCTGTATGCTGCCAGGCGATGGGAACCGTTTCTGGGACTCGCTGGGCTTGACTCAGGTGTATTCTGAGCTGCAGCCTGTCACAGAGCAAATCTGAGGAGTCCTGAGGCCTGCAAGTAGAGAGTAGGTGTCGTTCTTCAGAGCCCGAGCAAGGGCTGTGTCTGAAACAGAATAGTACTTACCTTAGACGCCAACCCTTTACTTTCTCTTAGGGTGGCTTTTTCCTGAGCCATTGCAGGTGCCTTGGTCTGTGAATGTCACAGAAGGCAGCTCATGATATGGTACCTAAGAAATCGCCAGAGGTCTACGGTGCAGCTCTGGGACTTTTGTGAAATACTAAATCTCTGAATTATAACTGGACACTCAGACATCTCACACATGTAGCAAATGTGGAAGTTTCTTACAGCAAATCTCTGGTTCCTACAAATGATTGGGAGAAGTAGTGCATCTGTGCAGGGTCCTTCCTCTCTTTTTTCTGCTTTTGGGGAGGCGGGCTCCTACCAGCCTCCTGGGCCCCACAAGGACTTGGCACAGAGCCCTGCCCAGTGTAGTCTCTTACTCACCAACCTGAGTATTTTGCATGAATTTCAGTTCTTGTCCTACATCTGCAGTAGAATCCCATATTTATCACCAGAAAAAATGTGCATTGGGCACAGTAGAAAATAAAAATAAACCAAATAACTGAGGCTTTCAACAAAGTAATTTTCTTTGGCTGTGAAACTCCTTTTGATGAAGCCTTCTGTGTGTCCCAAATCACTGGAGTTTCTAATACTTTATCTGCAAAGACCGAACAGGTAGTTCAAGCATAAGAGCATTTCTGTTTGAGTAGAAGGACAGTGACTAGGTCTGGCATCACTTTAAAAGAGAGCTTTTAAAGGTCACCACATGACCCCCATGTCAGTGTATACCAGGGTTTCCGTGGGAACCGCTGCGCCTGTCTGTGTAAGCTCACAGCCTCCTGTGACATCAGGTAGTGGTCCTGTGAGGGCGAGGAACACCTGGGCCGCTCCAGGCAGTGCTGGCACCTCAGCCACTGGCGCCGTTTTCTTTGAGGTAAAATGTACTTTGCAGGGGTTTGCACAAGTCTGGAACGTACTGTTTGATGAACAGACAACTGCATACACACCTGTGTACCCAAGTGCCTCTGAGGTGGAGAACAAGACCATTGAGGCCTGCTCACCCCGTGGTTCTCATCACTTTCCATAACAGGCATATGATGCCTCTTCTAGCACCTCATGTAAGTGGGTATCGGTGTTTCCTAAAGGCTTTCCCAAGTGGTTCTGATACATAGCCAGCATTGATCAACACCCAAGTAGGATATGAGAGTCTGGGCAGCACCTTATTAAATGGGGTAGGAGATACCTTGGAGGAATATTTTGAAGGATTGGAGCTGTGAAGGGTGGGGATGGTCATATCTATATATAACCATGGAAATCGTCTGTCCCTGTTTTCTTTTTCTTCCTGTTTTAAAGATTGTTTTGAGAGAAGGTGAAAGAGAGAGGGACAGAGATAGAGAAGGGGGGAGAGGGGCCAGAGCAGTCCTCATAGTTGTGTATCGTTACTTTTGACAGTTTCACTCCACACGTGTGGGGCTGGCTGTGCAGGACAGAACTGAACCAGGGGCCTCCGACATGAGAAGCACACCCCAGTTCAGCATATGGGTCCACATGGGCTGGGGTTCAATCCTTGGTCCCCAGGGCTGCAAAGCGAGCACTCAACCTGCTGAGCTATCCCAGCATCTCCCTTTATTTATTTAAACAGGAATGAACAAACTACTAGAGCACAAGTGACCCAACTTATCAACGTAAATAGGGTTGTCTTTATTGTTTCAAAGCATTTCAACATTTTTTCTTTCAAAGAAGTGATCTAGTTAGGACATTACAATAGAAATGCATTCTTGCACACGTGTAGTACAATAGCCCTGAGGACAAGGGCCATGTTGTGGGAAATGCAATGAGGCACCCCTTCCTACCATCACTGACTGCAGACAATATTTAGGGAATGTTAAGTCAGCACTACATGATGTGTTGGTTGTATATTTCCCGTAAACAATTTTACCTATTGAAGGAAGTACAACCCCGCAGGTATTATAAGACTTCTAATGTGATGTGGCTTGTTATTGTATGTGGGTTAACATAAACCTATGGTTTAATGATCAGATTGATATTTGAGATCAGTAGTTTTAGTACTGTACCCAGAAAATTTGTCATGATAGAGCTTGTAGTTGGAAGCATTGTGTTAATTGTACTGGTAGGTTTCCCAAGAGCTGAGAATAAAGCAGCCTTCCTGGCCAGCTTACCCTTCCGCTTTTTTATATCCAGTACTTTTATCAAGCTGTTTATTTTGTATAGAAAGCGGCGCATGGAAGGAGGTCCGTGTTGTGAGAACATGTGTGCAAGCGTGTAAATAGCTGCCTGTGCATGGAGCTCCCACTGCATTCGTGTGTGATGACAGCATGCAGCAGGGACAGTGCTGCTCTCCAGGCAGCCAGGTCCTCACAGTGTGTGTGAGGGTCGCTGGTTAAAAATGGAAATTCATAAGCTTCATCAAAGCCCTCTGCCCCAGGATTATAAATCTGGAGTCTAGGAAATGTCATGGCAATCTAAATACATCTACACCATTGATGCTTGGTCTTGGTCATGTGTCACAACCACCTGAGGAATTAAATAGATGAGTGAATAAGTAGATGCAGAGCACAGGACCTAACCCCAGGAATTGCAGCTCAGGTGCTCAGTTACATTTTAAAAAGTTGCATTGCGTCTCTGGGTGAAGCCTGGGTTGGGATAGCTGCTCTGTAATTGGCATAAATCCAGAAGCTGTGGACAGGTCACGCATAAAGCTGGGTGAGGACGACGACTGTGTCCATGCATTATCAAGGAGTGGAGGTGGGGTCACTCTAGACATGAAGTTGATGAAATGGTCTGTATAGTTAAGCAAACATTTCCTTTTCATTCACTTTCATTCAGATATTTTAACATTGTGTCTGATCGACTTGCTTAAGCTCTCCCTAAGAATTCTCACATGAGAAATGTCTGTTCCTTCACCACGTTAAATAAGCATATTAAGATGACTTTCGGCGTATAAAGTTCTTTTGGGAGTAATAATTGGTGGTCTGACAAAGTGAAAGCGTCCATTCAGTAATGCCCTAGACCTCAGTCCTCTGCAGTGTGACCATGTGCAGTTGAGTGTCTGCAGTGGGGTCTTAACTTTGAGCAGTTGGGAACATCTGTTCTTTCCTAGCCGCCAGAAAGGGCACAAAAGGTAGATTCTTGGTTATTTTCTTCATATGAAGTTCGATTTTCTGAGACAAAGATTTGAAAACCTAATTAGCTTTTAGGCTAGACTAATAGAAATTAGAGTTATTACTGAGTAGATTGATAGCATTTTAAAACAGATATGTAGACGTGTGCCACTGCATTGCATGTAATTCATAAGTGACATGGATTTTTAATCACCTTTTTAAGGAAGAATAATGTTATTTTGAAATTCACCATTCAGAGAGAAGAAAAAAAAAATTTTTCACCATTCAGTCTTGCTAATCTAAAATAACCCTAAAGAATCTCATTTATTTATTTATTTATTTAGGTAAAATAAGTGATTCTCTATATTATGTCATTATGTTATCATTATGATTGTCATTATTTCTTTTCATCTGAATATTGGTTTATTTCAAAATATCGAAAGAAAAATGCATAATTTTCTAAGGTATTGTGTCAAGTACAACACTTACTGATTCTTGTTATAGTAAATGCTATTGCTATGCAAATTTCAAAGGTTTCTCTGTCAAATATGTTAGAAATAGTGCATCTTTTAATAAAAGCTTTGCATACTACAGTGTTTTATATATGGGAGTCTTACATGGATATTGACACAAATGATCAGATTTTACATCTGTTCTTCTCTATTTTAACAGAGTGTCAAGAAAAAAAACGCAAACAAACAGGAGCTGGGCACCTACCTGAGGTTCATCGTCTCCCGCATGAAGGAGCGGGTGAGTCCTAGGGGTTCTCTGAGGCTCCCTCAGACCTCCGTCTGGCTCCCTCCTCACAGCTCCCTGACCCACGAGCACCAAGTATGTTAGTTAGGGCGGTAGGAATGGTGAGGCCCCGCTGTCATACTGCTTTGTACAGTACCTAGTTCTCTAAAAGGCTTGCAGGATTTTTTTTTGTTTTTGAACAGGCATTTCTTTGGAGCATTAGATTAGAAACATTTAGATTTTTAAAATTTATCAGAATGAATAATTTTCATGGGTAATTAGTCTTTAAAATGAAATGAGACTTTCCAAAATAATCTCTCCATCAAAACTTTGAGGGTTGTTAACATTAAACTGCACAGGGCACGTACATTTTCCATTAAATTCTAAAGTACTTGTTTAGGGTTGATGTTTTACCAAACACTCTCGGTAGCCACATTTAAAACTGACGAATCTAATGACCTTTCAGGCTATCGACCTTAATAAAAAGGGGAAGGACAGCAAACACCCAATGTACCGGAGGCTGGTGCACTCAGCGGTGGACGTCCCCGCCATCCAGGAGGTAAGGCGCCCACGTGGTCCAGCACCGGCGTGCCATGCCTGTGCGCATGCCTTTTTTTCTTCACTCTAACCCTGTTAGTGTATAATGCAGATAAATGTTTTCACTGGTAACTTCTGCCATTTTGTTTTTGATCTCTGCAGAAAGTGAATGAAGGGAAATACCGAAGTTATGAAGAGTTCAAAGCTGACGCTCAGCTACTTCTCCACAACACAGTGATTTTCTATGGAGGTTGAATATTTGTTTTTTATTTTGTATGCATTTTTTAATACAATTAACATTCCATGTCAAATATATCTTTTATAAAACATAAGTATTTTAACAATCTGTAAGTAATGTTATAGTTTACTCTTAAAAATATTTGGTAATATAGTTAGAGCTTTTTGAATTGACTATATCCCAAAGGAAAACACTAGTACACTAAATGACAAAAATAATTTTCTTTGTAGTTTTATGTGGAAGCTTAAGCGTAGTTGAGAGGCTTTCGGAATTCATTTTGCTGCCCAAACTTTATTTAAAATATACACTTTTATTTTAAGTGGTATATGTCTACTTTTGTCAAACTGAAAATTGAAAGGATTATATTAATTCTGAGTCTTGTGTTTCCAGATTACTGGTAACTGATATATCTGTCTTTAATTACAGCAGACAGTGAGCAAGCAGACATAGCAAGGATGTTGTATAAAGACACCTGCCATGAGGTACTGTCTATGCCTAGGAATTACATTCTTGTTCTTTTCCAAGTTAATTCAGAATTCTACTCATTTTACATACATTTTAGTATTGTCATTTTCTTTAAGTACAATTTTATTTCCATGTTTGACATACATGGGAAGTAATGCAAATAGTTGGGGGTAGAACTTCTGGCAGACTATTCTCAGATCCTTGGAGATTTAGTTACTTCTACAGAGAAACTTTGCTATACTGTAACTAACTACCTTTAAGGCTATTGGTGACATAACGCATGCATGGTATCTGGCACTCAGTTGGTGTTACCGTCTTTGAAAGAGAAAGATTCAAATTTGAGTTCCTACTAGACTTACACAGGCAAAAATGCAACCAAATAAAAAAGTTCATATTTGTACAAGGGATGAAATACATATTTAGGAAAAGTTTTTTATGTGTGTGGTCTTGTTTGAAACATTCCAACCTGTAACCATACTTACCTTTGCAAAAGTGCCTCAGTTATAGAAAATGTTTTGTTTCTTTTGAATTTATTTCAGATTTAACTTTTTAAAGATTTATTTATTTATTTATTTTATTGCTTTTGACAGGGAGAGAACTGAACCTGGGGGAACTCTCCCCAGTTCAGCATATGGGTCCGCACGGGCCGGGGCCGGGATTTGATCCTCTGTCCCCGGTGCTGCAAAGTGAGCCCTTAACCCACTGAGCCATCCCGGCTTCCCCAAGATTTAACTTTTTAAATAATTCAACAAGTATTTAATTGAGTGCTGTGTGCTGTGCAGTGTGTGGTGATCGTGGTATACTGGCTTCCTGCTCATGGAGCCATGTATTCTGAAGAGTGAGACTCAGAAATAATAGAAAGACTAAGCACAGGGTCCAGCAGAAGTAACACCCCTTTTTTATGAGCTGGTAATTTATTCCAAATCTTTTATTACAAAACCGTAAGCATGTGATTCTGTAACATGTCACTCAAAGCACATTATACTACTGCTGGACTCTGTGTTTCTCTACAAGTTGTAAAAGAATGTTATGAAAGAAAAAAAGGACTAAAATGGAGAACAAGGCAGAAGGGTGTGCTGCTGCTGATCCTGGTAATGGGCGTTCTGTGTGGGCTGATCAGGAAGGGCTTTCTGAGAAAACCAGCACTACCTGAGTACTGACCTGCCACGGGCACCATGAAACATGCCAGGCTTCGAGAGGAGTTTGTCTTCTATTCCAAGTGCAGCCTGGGACCACGGGGAAGTGGCAGGCTCCTCCAGTATTTATTGAAAATTTAATGTAAGCTTTGGAACAAAGTGCAAGGCTGTCTGTGAACATGAAACAATATGAATTTACGTGGATATCTTACAGAGTTCAATGCACATGTGTATTTTATGTAGGCTAACATGGTTTCTTTTCTTTTTCAGCTGGATGAACTACAGCTTTGCAAGAATTGCTTCTATTTGTCAAATGCTCGTCCTGACAACTGGTTCTGCTATCCCTGTGTATGTGACATTTTGATTTTTACCTCTTATTTCCCGTTTGCTTAAAGACTAAAATCCTTCCTAAATGTTTCTTTGTACTCTATCTAGTACATATGGTTGTAATGAGTATAAAACCTTAGAAATAGGAAAACAACTTGGGATCCTTACCCATTTCTGACTTTAAAATGAATTCGAGGATATACATTGGGTCCCTTAATATATATAATGTGAAGTAGATTTTTGCGCTTTCTCCCATTCTTTCATGAGAAATCTCAGTCCATCTCTTTATAGCTGTGTAATTTCCCCTAAAATGGCATGATTTTTAGGAAGGGTGCTGACAAGCCTATGAGTGTTCTGGGGGCCCCGACGGCACAAGAGGCTGCCTGAGAGCAGCTAGTCTTCCAGAAGTTACTGTGCTTCTGAGTCACTTGAGAGTTTCATTTAAAATTTGGATCTCTGATGAGGTAGTTCTGAAAAAGGGCCTAAAACCCTTCCATTTCTGATAGGCTCAGGAAGGACAGTGAGGACCTGCCTGGTTGTCAAGAGAGTATTATTCCTGCTGTAATGCAAGGTTTTTTTTTTGGTGTTTTTCTTAGAGGCCAAATGAATCAATCCCAGGGAGTTGGGTTGGAATTCTTTGTGTTGAAGAGTTAGAAATTCATGAATTACAATTAACTAAATAGTTCAGTATTAATGGTATACTTTTATTTCCAGATACCTAATCATGAGCTGGTTTGGGCTAAAATGAAAGGTTTTGGATTCTGGCCAGCCAAAGTCATGCAGAAAGAGGACAATCAGGTTGACGTCCGCTTCTTCGGTCACCACCACCAAAGGTAACCGCGTGCAGCAGTCGTAGCTGAGCTTGTGAGAAACAGCCTGAAGCTTCTTTTATATTTTGTTAAATCAGCATATGACTAGGCAGCTTGTCAAGGATTTCTATACATTATATTTCTGGGTATAGTTCAGGGGCTGCTTACTGAGCAGGTGTCATTAGCTGACCCTCTTGAGACAGATGTATGCTGACGCTGGGACTGAATTCATGATGGCTGGGAAGGGCCTCTGGATGTGTCCATTCCATGGTGTTATAATGATGTTACAGTCATTTTAGCCATCTTTTCAAGGCTATGAAAAAATCCATGGACAGAAATCACCAACTTGAGCAGACGATAACACCAATCTTGTGATCTGAGAACCTCGTGTGTGCTTAAGAATTATGCATAGAACTACCAGATGGCGGTTCCAGTCTCTTGCTAGGGAGATGTATACAGTAAAGCTTAAAATTTTACGTTTTCATAATATAAAAATACATCCCAAGGATAAGAATTATTTTCATTACTATAAGTTATATTTGCATAGTGAAGTATTTTATACAAAGCGTGCTTGAACTATATATGTACTACTACAAAATTATAGCTTCCCCTTGTTTTTCCTGTCTCGTTTGTGCCTGGACTTTCTCCCCTTACATGCCCCCCCTGTAGAAATCTTCCTCGATCTTTGAAAATGAAGCCAGATGGAAAACTCTCATTATTCCCCATTTTTTTCTGACAGTGTTTGGTCCTTCAAGACTGTGGCAAGAAGTGCCTTCACTGGGCTCCAGCCACTAGCTCCCCATCCTGGGCAGTAGTGCTGGGGCCACATTGGTCCCGCTCGTTGCCTCCAATCCCGTCTAGTGATCAGTGCCCAGGAATGTTTTCTTAAATTTTCCCATTTTCATCAATAGAACCAAGTATTTATCTTACAGTGTTAGATCAGCATTACACATAATTCAGAAACTTGTGTCCATAGCTGAATGGTTCATCTAATGAATAGTGACGTGATACACACGATTTCCTAACAGTTTTTATATGCCTTTATGTTATATGTATGTATCTCATGAATTTCTGGGCATTTTCAATGATTCTGTAGTTCTAATCTTCAAAGAGCTAGATTTTTTTTAATAACTTACAGTATTCTGATCAACAAGAGGTAATGTTTTTAAAAGGACTTATGCAGAATGTATGTAGATACAAACTATGACAAGTGTAAGCTGGTTAAAGAAAAATGACCACTTGCGGTATATATCAGTTACTCTAATTCTGAAAACTGCTTTGATGATGAAAATGAACAGCTCCTGCCACAATCAACTGTCCTCTGTAGTGGGGGCCCACTTTGGAAAGTTCTAACTGTACCTTGCAATGTTGTTAGGGCTTGGATTCCTTCTGAAAACATTCAGGACATCACAGTAAACGTCCATCGGCTGCACGTGAAGCGCAGCATGGGTTGGAAAAAGGCTTGCGATGAGCTGGAACTGCATCAGCGTTTCCTTCGTGAAGGAAGATTTTGGAAGTCTAAGAATGAGGACCGTGGGGAGGAAGAGGCAGAGTCCAGCATCTCTTCTACCAGCAACGAGCAGGTGAGCAGCATCTGAGAGAAACCACCAGGCAGCTGAGGTCTTGTGCGTGTCATGTGTGGCCTAGTCTTGGCAACAGCGGGTTCTGACATTTCTCCTTCATAAGCATTTGTAAAGTGCTCTGCAAAGCAAACCCAAGCAATTCAGACAGACAGATAAGAGATAAATCCCCCACTCCTCCCCCGAAGACACTGGGATCTCCCCACTTTCTTCTCTCACCTGACAGACAAGCCAGTCGCCCACGGCTAGGGGTTTCAGCAGAGAAGTGCTTCCTAGTGTCCGGAATAATATGCTCTTTTACTTTTATGATGCCCACAGCTGAAGGTCACTCAAGAACCTAGAGCGAAGAAAGGACGACGTAATCAAAGTGTGGAACCCAAAAAAGAAGTAAGTTGCCCAGGTGTGGGCAAACAAGCAGTATTTTCAAAGTTATGGTCCAGGCAGTTGCTTGGGATGTGTACTTGTACGATGCACTGCCATCAATCACATACTGTCAACCAGGACCCTCCTTTACGCAGCCAGCATTGTAAAAGTGCAGGAAACTAGGGTGAAACCTGGCCTTTTGAAAGTATATAACCCACCCATTTTTTAAAACCAGGTGTAAATCCTGGGTAGTCTAAACATACTCAGTGAAAAGTAGGTTAGGAGATTTGTTGATGAATCTAGACTAAAGAAATAGAAATTGGTTATATGTTAAATAAATTTTTTTTACTCTATTTTGAAAGCAAAATACATCAGATTTTTATAGGGTCCAGCAGAACTAACGCCCTTTATTAGGTTTATCAGCTCATAGAAAAGAGGTTACTTCTGCTGGACCTTATATGTAATGAAATCGCAAATGAAGTTAACCGTTCAGAATTAGTGTAATTCTTAATTCCATGGGTATTTTTTGTTACTGGTTTATTTTTAAGTGTAAAATATGCCTAATAGAATTTACCATCTTAATGATGTGGTTTTAACAGCCGTTTACTCTGCAGTTGGCTCTTGAGCTGGTTTCACCCTGAAGCACTTCCCTCCCCTCCAGGAACCGGAGCCTGAAACGGAAGCTGTGAGTTCCAGCCAGGAAATCCCCACCATGCCTCAGCCAATCGAGAAAGTGTCTGTGTCAACTCAGACCAAGAAGTTAAGTGCCTCTTCCCCAAGGATGCTGCACCGAAGCACCCAGACCGCCAGCGACGGAGTGTGTCAGAGCATGTGCCACGACAAGTACACCAAAATCTTCAACGACTTTAAGGACCGCATGAAGTCTGATCACAAGCGGGAGACGGAAAGAGTAGTCCGAGAAGCCCTGGAAAAGGTGAGGGGCTCTGACCTGGGCGGGCGGCTCTCCTGGGACGTGGAGCCTCTTTCACATATCAACCAGCTGCTTTTTAAACCTAGAAATACAATAGAGAAGTATCTCTTATGATACTTCAATCAATAGTACCACTTTTCTCACCTAAATATGGACAGCTTAGTGAAATGAGGGGACATCATTTCAGTACAAACTGTAAGTTGTGGGCTGGCTTGGTTCGCATTTCAGCTGCGTTCCGAGATGGAAGAAGAGAAAAGACAAGCTGTGAACAAAGCTGTGGCCAACATGCAGGGCGAGGTGGACAGGAAGTGTAAGCAGGTGAAGGACAAGTGCAAAGAGGAGTTCCTGGAGGAGATCAAGAAGCTCGCCGCTCAGCACAAGCAGCTCATCTCACAGACCAAGAAGAAGCAGTGGGTGAGTAGCCGCGTTCCCAGAGTCGGGCTCCTAGTGCACCTCAGGCGTGATGTGAGCTCAGAAATTTACTTTAACATTTCACCAACATCCTGTGAGTGCTCAACCCACAGCTGAGCTGCTAAGGGGTATTCTGTTAGATTGAGAATTCTGTACATAATAGTTATGCCCTAAAATTGTGATATTTATATAAAGGATGTGACGTTTACAAATAGGACTAGCCTATTATGCAAGTGAATAAATTTGCATAAATAGGCTAGTCCTGACTTTGCCTGGTAACTCCTGATAAGTAGTATCTGTGTCCCAGGAGCAAATTAACCCCATGACATACAAAGACATCTCAGAGAAGTGTGCAGTTGTAATGCAGATATTATCAAGAAATAATCACTTTAAGATGTCTGTTTTGAATTTGTACAAAGATGACAGTGGAAGCCAAATGGGGTATTCAAGTGAAGGTAGCCTTAGCCAATGTAACATTTGTAAACATGTAAGACTTACATTAGGCAGTGAGGATTGTGGTTCAGGAGCTGAAGAATGGAATTGGGATGAAAAAGAAAATACCGCAATACAAAACTATTTACCCAAATTGCTTGCATAAACGCTCTAGTTTTGAAATAAATGCTAAGTGGTTCTTTGGACATGATAACCAGAGACACAAACAGATGTGCAAGTGAAAAGATAAAAGGACCAGAACTTGAAAAAGGACGAGGAGTGGTTTACAATAAAAACATACCTTTCATTCTGGATCATGTCATAGGTACTGATCAAAAAGAGCAATGTTGGAGGAAGGAGACACTTCACAAATGTTTCCTGGCTAGATCACATTTTATTTGTGGATAATGAAACTATGTAAAAAAGACAATACGAAAAGTGTGAAGTGTAGTTGACTAATAGTAAGTTTGAGCAACTATACACTCAATGAAGAGGTCTCCCTACACGAGTCACTGATACAATTCAAAGGATGGCTGGGTGTGTGCAGTTCACATCTACCAAACATACCCGATTTGGAGTCAGAGTTTATGAGGGATGTGAAGTTGAAAATTAAATGGTAGTTTTCGCTCCCGTAGCATGTCATGTGGGTCCTGTTTTCGGGGGGTTTAGTAGAAGCTGTGGGCGTGCTGCTGGGAGCGGCTGAGCGCAGCCCGGCTGTAACCGCGCTCTCGCCCACAGTGCTACAACTGCGAGGAGGAGGCCATGTACCACTGCTGCTGGAACACGTCCTACTGCTCCATCAAGTGCCAGCAGGAGCACTGGCACGCCGAGCACAAGCGCACCTGCCGCCGGAAAAGATGAAGACGGCGCCGCGGACGCGCCCGGCCACGCTTCTCAGACACGACGGTTTTTGTTTCCAAGAAGCCAAAATTGTTTAGAATTTGCTTCCCGTTTTGCACCAGCCCTTAAACACTTTTCGTGGAGAAATTTTGCACAGTAGTTTGAATCTTTGTTAATGTTCCTCTGGAGTTTTCCGGGGGGTCCAAGGAACATCAGTGGAGGGTATTATTTTAAATGAAATTTAATTGAGAATTTGTTGCATTTACAGCAAATTTTAAAACATTTTTAGGTTTTACAGAGATTTTAACCTTTAAACAGCAGATCTTTAAAAAAACAACAGGTGAACGAACACACGTGAGTTTAACAAAGAAACTTTTAAAATAGGCCTGAATGTGAGAACCACAGGACTGTTTCAGAAACAAAACATACTACCTTGATGCGAAGTTTATTTCTGAACCTTGCAGGTTGTTAGCTTCCTTTACTGTTTGAAGGCGTCATCTGCTGGTTCTGCCGTGGGTGTGTGACTGAATCTAGGGAACAGGGTTGACACAGCAGGTGCTAGTCCTGCATATTTTTTCTTAAATATTTCCCAGTTGTGTTTTTCATTATTTCTTTTCAATATATAACTTTTATAACAAATTATTAGCTTTGATCTTGTAGTTTAAAATTGCAGGGAACTGGGGTAATCTTTTACTGAGCTGGATCTTAGAGAAAATGAATATTTAAATTTTAAAGTTTGCACATTTCATCTTTGTCCTAACATGAGTGCTTGTAACAGAAGAAACAAGAAAAACAAAAGCCAAAAACTACCTTAATCCATACATGAAATTATAGATGAGGCATACAAATCTATTTAATGCTTCCCGCCCCTCCCCAAAGGTCATCTGATTGCCTATTATCTGGTGTCACCTCATATATTGTGAGTTAATGCTCAAAGGAAAGAAAGCACTTAAGTTTCACAGAAGCCGTTATGTTTGTAGTAATGGGTCATTGCCTACTAATGAACTCCATCACTGTACACAGAATGAAGAATAATGCATGTTAATTTTCTTGTATTAAAGATGCCGTGATTTGTAAAAAGTCTGTATTTTGCGGAATGTCTGGATTAAGAAGCATTACCAATAGGAATGGATCGATAGTTGAATAATGATTTTTTAATACATAGATATATGAAATACAACCAGGAAAACTTAAATTACTTTTTTTTTTTTTAAGAAAAAAAAAATCTCACAATAAAGACTGATCTCAGACCAAGTCAAATTCCCATTTATCGTTTAGTTATTTTTTAAGGTTAGAAAATAATTTGTAAATATTTATTTAGACCTTTGATATTTATTATTAAAGCAATTACACACAATGGAAGTGAAAGAATCGGAGAAAAACCTTTCAAAAAGTTTTCTCCAGGTTTGTCAGGGTCACTCTAAAGATAAAATGTAACTGTCTTCTGTGAAATACTCGCCCACCCAGTCCCGGTGCAGGAGGTAGACAAGCTAACCACCTGCGGCCCCATCTCAACACAGTACCTGGGTCATGCAGTGACGTGGCATCTTGGTCCGTCACTGTGATGTGGCAGTTCTGCCGCCGTGCAGCCTGGTTGAGATGGTGTAACTAAGAACACTTACCTTCTCTGATCGTTTTTCAAGTTGTAAAACTTCGATCCACCCCTATGAGAGCAAGTTATTGTGGAAATACTTTCGGTGTAAAACCATTCCAGAGTGTGTACTATTTACTGATAGCTGCATGAACGTAAGACTCGTGTTACTTTGGCTTTTTGTCTCCGTTGACACGGTTGCACATTTCCAAGTTACTACAGTGTGAAAACTGTGTGTTTAAAAAAAAAAAAAACAAAATTAAAAAAAGATTGTGGCCTGGTTTTGTAAAAGTTTTAGGTAAAATTACAATTGATTGTTTTAGGAATCATGATTAAAATTTTTCTGCAAATCATAAAGCTATATCAAGATGTTGAGCTTAGCCACTATGCACATTGTAATTACTCATCGTGGCTGTCCAGTTCTATGATGCATTCTGGCATTTTGTAAGCTGCTCTGACTAGCAATATATAGGTTCATTTAATGTGTTAACATTGGTAATAAATGTATTTAAAAAAACTGGCTTTACTGCACTGTTCATCTATTCTACTCGCCCTCTGCACCACATCAAACCGACACAACTAGACCTGCTCGGCTATCTACCCATGACTATTTATGCAAAAACTGTGAGAAAAATGGTTCACTGTCTTAGACTCAAAAGTACTTTCACCAGTTCTCAGGTTTGTTTGACTACGAAACCGGTTTTCTTAACCCTTATTCTAGGCTGAACATCAGATAGAAAAATGTCTTTGATAAACACTTCAATGTCAGTAGTTTCAGCACATGGAGAATCAAACCTGAGAGACCTGAATCGTGAGGGTCTGTCCTTTCCTGTCACTGCTGCAAAGCCAGTCCCGGGTCAGGCCAGCCCCACCATTCACCTTCAGTATCCCATCCAGTGGTTCTGAGACTCCTGCCATCAGGATCACAGGAGCGTTCTGGAAACACTGGGGCCCCGCCCCACCCCCTCTGCGTTGCTAACAGGACCCCAGGGTGCTGTTGGGACCACTGCTTTATGGAAATGAATGGGCCATTTCATGAAAAATCCACATACCAACCTGCACAAATTATGTAGCCTAGAATTCAGCATTTCAGATACCTAGGGCTCATCTGTATACCTCCCACCCCCAAAAGGATTCGCGTCCCTCCAGTTAAGCATCCCTGACCTAGCGGGCTTAGAGCAGCAAAAATACGATGGGTAGACAGACAGGTGGAGGCCTGTTCCTGTGACCGGGCTCAGCCTCACGTTGTGCACACATCAGCGGGGGGCTGGTTAAAGTGCAGAGTTGGGGTGGGTGGAGCCGGTGATGCTGCCATTTCCCATAAGCCTCTAAGTGACAGCAATTGGGCTGGCCAGGTGTTCAAGGGTATGTAAGTTCACATTAAAGTGAAAAGAAATGGGTGAAATAAATAATCTAAATATAGCCAGAACATCTCATTAATATAAAAAGGAATGATGTGTTTTACATTCTTTGCACGGTCTTAACCCGCTGTGTTCCCTGTCAGACGAGCCACATCCTAGTCCCATTGGCCAGTGCAGCCTCAAAAGGTGCTATTTGACCAGCTCCTCACCTGTAGTCGGGATTCAGTCTGCGTGGGTGTTGTAGGGCCCCCTTGGTAATCCAGGTGCTGACAGAAAGTCATCAGTTTTTGCCAGAATTTGGGCTGAGGCTCAGTCTAGAGGCTGAGGTTTAGAGCTTAGCGTTCATCAGTGCGAAGTCAGGCCGCCTGGGAGAGATGCTGAGGGTCCCTGGGTCTCTATGGGGCATTTTGAAAACTCAAGGAGTCCAACTTCTTAATCTCATACTGGAGAGAAAGCTGAGACCCAGAGCCGTTCCTAACATGTCTCCTCTCCTACAGCTGCTTGAAGACCAGGTGGCTTCACAAAGTGCAAAGACAAGACGTGGGAAGACAGTGTAAACATTACTTTGTTTAACAAACGTGGGTTACCACAGCATCTGTGTTTGATGCTGATTGTACAATAATGAGCAGAACAGACACTTCCTGCCCCCATATAGCTTACGTTCTAGTGAGGGCATCCATCAGACACATTCGGCTTACACACCAGAGTCAGGCACAGTGAAGACAAAATGCAGAGAAAGCGTAACACTGAGGAAAGTATGAGGGAAAATTCTGTCAGCTCAACCTTGTAAGGTGAGCGAGAAGGGCATTCCAGGCGCCTTTCTGTGTTGATTTAGGTGGTCTATTTTTTTTTAATTTTTTTGACAAGGGGAGAGCCCAGAGCTGTCTCTATAGTTGTACGTAATCAGTTTCTGACATGGTTTCGTGCTGCACAGGTGGGTGGGGGCTGCACAGGTGGGAACAGGGCCAGGGGCCTCCCACATGGGAAGCTCACCCCAGTTCAGTATATGACTCCACAGGCTGGAGCCGGGACTTGGTCCCTGGGGCTACAAGGCCAGAGCTTACTGGCTTCCCTGATTCTATTTTCTACTACTAACATTACTTTCAAAACCAGGAAACAATGTTGGAAACATAACAGTCTTCTCCAGAGAGAGGTCGACAGGATTAAGGGGTACAGGATTTTTTCCCTAAGTAGTGAGATCTGACAAGGCCAAGGAAGGGAGCAGGCAGGAGATGCCACGAGACTACCTCAGGGTGACTGGCAGCAGCGACCGCAGCAGGCAAGGTGACAAAGGTGTGAGGTTAGAGAAGGCTCCTCTGGAGTTCATGAGTGAGCAGGAGAATAAAAACAGGATCATGCTGAGGACAGGGGACACACAGGTGATACCGGCATCATAGTAGCAAGAGATGTGCCTCCTTTCTGTCCTGGTCCCAACAACAATAAGCTCGACCCCCCCGCGAGCTATGGGACCCAGTACCACACACCAAGGCACCAGGCAGGAGTGTGGCCCACCTGCACGTCGGTGGCAGGCATGTTGACGAGGGCCTAACAACTGGACCACTGAAGATGCCCAGCCCCTGTTGCCACCAGGAAAAAGTGGGTGGATACCCATGGAGGGCAGACCACAGAGCCAGCTTCCCAGGGTGCAGCCTCTGGTGACAAGGCCGGACACCAACGGGAATGCGCGTGGGGCCGACCCTGAGAGTGTGGAGCAGAAGGTGGCAAGTGGGTATGGGATGCGGTGGGCCAAGGGCAACGCGGGTCCTGCTGACATGGTTGGCCCATGTCACCCACCTGGAGAGCCCCCTCCCCAGCCCCACCAGTACCCCAAAGCCACAGTGCTAACCCTACGTGGGGCAAGACAGGTGAGTAAACAGGTCACAAACAGGCCACAGTGCCACCTGTAAAATGGGAGACGTGCCCAGCAGCCCACCCTCCTGTCAAACCAGAGAAGACAAAAGCCTAGGAACTGTGGAGTGGGGCAGGGGAGCCACTGGGAGGCAGAGAACCCCAGCTAAGGACACAATGACCTGACACCCCACCTGAAGGCCGTCAGCGAATTGAAGGACCTTCCTCAAAAGAGAGCAGCGATGCAAGACCACTAGGACCACCAAAGGATGACCGTTCTCCAATAACCACGCTTAGAAGGCACAGGAAGTTTGCGATCTAATTGAAGAAACTCAACGAGCTACTTGAAGATACAGAAAGACAACTCAATGATATCACACATACAAAATACAGGTTCAAAGTGAAATCTTGACCAAAGGACAGAAATCATGAAAAAAATGAATTCTGGAGCAGAAGGCCTCAATGACTACAGTGAAACATACAGTGCAGAGCACAAGCAGCAAAAGAACGGCCAAATCGGGAACTTAGGGGGCAGGAATTTTGAAATAATAGTTATAGAAGACAAAAAAAGAATAAGGAAGAGTGAAGAAAGCCTATGTGATCTATGGGACTCCAAAAGAACAATTATTAAAATAAATGGAGCTCCAGAGGAGCAGAGAGGGAGAAAGGGGCAGAACATTTAATAACAGCTGAGAACTTCCCATCCAAGTTCATGAAGCAAATCGATCACCTTATTATCTCAATGTAAAACGACCTCCAAGACACATCATAATGACACTGGCAAAAATCAATCAAAGATAAAGAATCCTAAAAGCAGCAAGGAAAAAAATTAATAACCTACAAAGGAACTCCCTTTAGGCTACCAAGGGCATTTCTCAGCAGAAACCCTATGGGCCAGAAGAGAGTGGAATGACATATTCAAAGTGTTGAAGGAAAAAATTACCAATCAAGAATGTTCTATCCAAGTTATTCTTCAGATATGAAGGAGAAAAAGATCTTTCTGGATAAAAGCAGACAGAGTTCCCCTCCACTACACCTGTCTCAAAAAATGAAATTCTTCAAGTTGAAATGAGAAGACACTATTCTGACAACATATAATGCACTGGTATAGTCAGACTTAGAAAACACTAATTCTACACTGGAATGGTGTCTTAACTACTTAATTATAGTATAATGGTCAAGGAAAAGAGTTAAAAACAATGGCTACTAAAATTACTATTACTGAACACAATATAAAAGAGGTAAGTAATGACATAAAACAGCAAAAACCTAGAGTAGATGCACTAAGAAAGGTGAATCTGAGAACACCGCCATGGAAAATCACAAAGTTATAAAGGTAGGCAGAAACAGAGGGAAAAGAAACGACGGGAATACAAAACAACCACAAAACAGTAAGATGGGATTACTAAATCCTTACACATCAATATTCACTACATGTAAATGAACCCAATTCACCAAAAGACAACAGGTTCTAAGTGAAGGGGTGGAAAACATAGGCGAGAGGCAATTCTGTACTTCAAAACCGAAGGCCAGTAGGGAAACCTGCATGACATGGGTTTGAACTCATTCTTTCAACTGCAGTTAGTTCACTTGGAAAAATGCATGTTTAAGGGAATGGTTCAGAGGATTAAGCGCTCGCTTTGCAGCCCCAGAGACTGGGGATCAAATCCCAGCCCCGGCCCATGGAGACCCATATGCTGAACTGGGGTGGGCTTCCCATGTGGGAGGGCCCAGGTTCAGTTCCCGTCCCACGTGGCCTCATCCACCCGTGTGGAATGAAACCATGTCACAACTAATGACGTGCAACTGTGTAGACTGCTCTGGGCCCTTCCCGTTTTCTGTCTCACCTACTCAAACAATAAAATAAAAAAAGGAACAGCAATCCACTTGTTTCCAGCTCATTTTAAAGAGAATCATAAAGATTAGGAGTATTAACCTATAATTCTTATAACCTTTTACAAATTCTAGAAACAGATCCAGGCAGATGTTGACTGTAGACCTCAGACTTCTCACTGCTTTGCCTCCTGTAGAAACCTAGTGATTTGTGTTCAGTTGCTTCCTGCTATTGCTCTTCAGGCCAAAGAGGCTCAGTTTACAAATAAACCTAATCGTTTCCAAGTGTTTTAATTTGGATCTCACCAAGATCTGCAGGAAGTCGCCCAGACGCACCAAGAGTGGGCTGAGGCACAGTGGGAAGTCCAGCGCCCCCTCCCAGGAGCCTGGGGAGGGCTGACATGTCCTGTGGCTAATGGGGTGGGGCCTCCTCACTGGGCCTGGGGCTGAGAGCCCCAGTATTCTGCTGTTGGGCCTTATCCTTGGCTGCCTTGAGCCTTGGGCCCCTGGAGGAGGAAAATGATAATTAGGAAGAGCTCAATCGGTCTGAGGCTGGGTGACAGAGGTCGCTCAGCCCTACCTGTCCCGGCCGACACCTTTTTCTGTTTTATTAAACATGGAACTCGGGTCCCATACTGAACTTCCCTTTGCAAGCCAGTCCTTTCCCTTTTTCGGTAATGCCGGCGGGTTCCTTTTATTTGCCATAATGGCATTAGGTCTGGGCACGCACAGGCCCTCATTTGCTAGTTCCTTCAGGTCCCTCCTGCCTGTCTCTCTCATCTCCTTTCCCCTAAAAGCTTTCTGTTTGAGAGGGCACGGGTAAAGATGAGATTTTCTAAAGTACACACAGTTAAGCATGATCCCATCCAAAGCAGAATGACACGCCTGAGGGGAAGGCCTTCGCCATGACAACAAAGCGCAGATCAGATGCCTCTGCAGGCCCTCACCTGGGAAGCCAGAACTCCGTTCAGAGATGGGAAAAAACCAAACTCAGCAGGAGAAACCATCTGGGCCAAAAATGACATGTGCTCCACTCAAGGAGGATCAGTTCAACTGTGGAACAATAAAAATTTCAGTGTGGCAAAAAAAAAAGGGACACCAAGTGGGAAGAAAACATTTTCAACCCATTGCGGACGAAAGGACAGCGTTCAGGAGCTACCACCATCAGCCCCTGAACAGACGGGACAGAATCACGGGGCGAGATTCTACTCGCTCACGAGTGAGGGGACAGGTGCGAGGTCACAACAGGTTCAAAGCAAGTACATGCAACTGCAGAGAACAGGAATTCGACATGAACTCCCAAACAGCAGCGACATGGGTCTTGCAGGGCAACAACCCACTGTGCCCATGGGACACAACCTACATTTCTGTGGACAAGAATAATTAGCATCACCGTCAGTTTTCTACAACGTACAAACTGTAAAGGGGCTCAATGACAGAAAACAGAACGTGGGTAAGGGAGCGGGAAGGGGCATCATCCCACTAAGAATCTTTCACAGTATTTCCTGGTGAGCTCAACAACCCAGTCATGCAAGGAACAGGGACAGTTCACAGCAAGAAACAAATGGCCTTCTAGAATATTCTTTTTTTTTTTTAACTTACTTATTTTCGACAGAGAGAGAGAGAGATAGACAGAGACAGAGACAGAGAGAGAACGGAACTGGGGGAAATCACCAGTTCAGCACATGGTTCCGCACGGGCCAGGGCCGGGATTTGATCCTCGGTCCCGGGCGCTGCAAAGTGAGCGCTTAACCCACTGAGCCATCCCGGCTTTCCCTAGAATATTCTTGAAGTGCTTGGCCAGGGTGAGATGGAGTGACAGCTCCTGGTAGGTGCCCCCCAGAAATCCAGCCACAGCTTGTTCCCCGCCCACAGCGCTTGCCCCGCCCAGGCTGGAAATGGGCGGGGCTTTGTCACAACAAAAGTAGTTTGTTCACAACAGCCAAGGAGTGGAAAAGACCTGATCAAGCCCCCGTGTCCCGACGGGAAGGACGCCGTTTCTAAGACTCGTTAAAGAGGAGCCTGCTGCGGGCGCCTGTGAGGTCAGGAGTGAGGGTAAGAACCAGTTCATGGCTGGCTTGTGTATAAAGAAACTCAGGAAAGAGACACTGGAAACCAGTGTAGCTGTCACCTGTCATGGGCGCTGGGGAGGGGACAGGGACAAGAAGGGGGACACGGCTCCACGGCAAATGCCTCTCTCTGTCGTTTCTGTGCTTGGATCACGTGACTGGATCATCTATTCAAAACATGACAGTTTTTCAGAAATGGTGTCGGGTTTTCTTAACAGCCCAGGCAGGTGACAGCGATGCTCTCTCCTCTCGAACCACATCATCCCTAATGTGAGGACGCCCCCACCACACACCATGCACCATTCATTCTTTCTCGCTTTCTACCTCTGTCTCCATAGCTTGGTGTCCGCGGCACTTCTGTGCTTCCCGGCACCTTCCTTACACCCAGGCTCGTGCCTTACACCCAGGCTCGTGCCCTACACCCAGGCTCATGCCTTACACCCCAGCACCTTCCTTATACCCAGGCTCGTGCCTTACACCCAGGCTCGTGCCTTACATCCCGGCTCGTGCCTTACACTCCAGCACCTTCCTTACACCCAGGCTCGTGCCTTACATCCTGGCTCGTGCCTTACACTCCAGCACCTTCCTTACACCCAGGCTCGTGCCTTACACCCTAGCACCTTCCTTACACCCCAGCACCTTCCTTACACCCAGGCTCGTGCCTTACACCCAGAACGCTGCCAATACCGTGACATGACATCCAGCCCACGGCTGACCAAGCATCGCAGGACAGAGGTGGTGATGGGCTTTCAGGTGACAGAACAAAATCTTTAACATGTTTACGACCCGAGTAAGGACTTGACCTTTAAACAAGCCAACTGGAGGGTGGTAACCATTTGTGTTATGGAGACTCGGGGTCGCTTTGAAGAGCATCTCCCTGCGTTTCTCCACAGCCCCCTCCCCGGCACGGGGCAGGCTGGCCACACACTTCACACCCTCAGAAGCTGGCGGCCACTCCGGGTGACGACAGCACCTGCGCTCACCAGAGGCTGCACACGCCAGCTGCTTCCGGTTCTCAGCCCGGGGCCCCTGACGCTCCCTCCCCCACGGGGCACCTGAGTTCTGGGAGGACCAGCCAGGAGCAGGAAATGCCTGCCTTTGCACAGATGTGAGTCAGGGAGCTGCTACACTGTACCCGCCCCTTGCACAACTGTCTGAAGGGCGGATGGGGTGCAGGGCCCCGCCCGGCTTACCTCGGCACCACACGCTTCAGCTCAGCCATCAGCGGCCCCCCAGGACTCAGGAGTGCGGCTGGTTCCGATGACATCCTCCTGAGGTCAGCAAGAGCGGAGGAGCCAGGGTCCATCAAGCTCGGAGCTCACGTGCCCTTGGCCTGAGTGGCCACCAGGACTCACTGGCATCCTGTTTTATGAAGAGAGCCACATTCACATTCCCAGAAGCTCCTATTACCCACCCGCAGTACCGTCCGCCTGCCGGCCCCCATCATAGCCGCCCCGGCTGCCACTTACCTGTGAGGTCCTTCGTCAGCGTGCGCACTGAATGTCCGCTCCCTGCACACAGAGCACACAGCCCTGCTCTCCCGCAGGCCGCTGACATGGGAAGAGATGGTCAGTATGCACTGAGGCATCAGGAGACAGCACGTGGGCCATGCTCTGAGATGTCGGGGAGGGTTGCAGGGATGCAGGATGACAACTGACTGCCAGCCACACCATCACCTCTGGCCGTGTCCCAGAACTTGGCACGGAGCTCCGTGCAGGAGGGTGCAGGACGCGGTGTCACACAGCAAAGCCACGCTCACACCCAGGCGTGTGCACGTGCTCTGCAAGGTTCACACCAGGCCAGTGCTCAGGGTCACCTTGTCTACACTGGACCCATCCCTGTCTGCCCGCCACCCACTGGCTTCCACATGCCCAGAGCACCGTCCCCACCAAGTATGGGCTTGTCCCAGCAGAAGCCAGGGCAGGGGCAGTGGGGCTCTAAGAGTACCAGGCTCGCGGGTTAGGTCGGTATCTGGGTGCACGTGTGCGTTCTACTGATTCCCCTGTGTGTATGAAACTTACCTTTTTATAACCTTTAGGTTGAAGGCCGACTAACCTGCTCCTGCTATTCCAAGGACAAAGCCGTAAGGACCCTCAGATCTTGGGCAAAACACAGAGCAGTTGGTTGGTCAATGAAGAAAGGTGATCTGGGTTGGAACAGCAAGTGAGGCCGGCTGCTTGGCAAGCAGACGTCCGCTGGCCCTGTGGCTGCACACCGCACTCGCATCTCCCTACGCTGTCCCCAGACTTAGCATAACACTTGCAGCAAAATGCGAACACAGAATTAAAAAAAAAACAAACATTTCACAAAACCTTTGTCGCCTTAGGATTTTTTTTTAAGCAATAAATGCCCACACATCACAATTTAAACATGGTTCCACATCCGCTTAGCTGTACTGGTAAGTAATGCAGCAAACCACGTAGACAGTCGGGGTCACCCCTCCCGCGGGTGGAAGCTGTCCCAGTCGTTAGCCCCGGGGTGGGGGGGTTCCCCATAAAGAAACTGCCATTTTCAGAGCAACAAAAATAAAAGCTTTTATTTGTTCATTTGAATATAAAACAGGCGTTATCACAGATGTACAAAGCTTACTTGGTGGTTCAACATACGAGAAGATTGCCGTCCTTTGCACATAAAAATTGTTTGAAACCGTGATTGGTCGAGTACGGGAGTTTCCCTAACCAGTCACCACACTCTATGAAATAACGCTGCTAACATTCAACTGATAAAAGGGACGGTCTCCCTGGGGTAAAGTGTCAATCAAGCAGGGTTAAATATCTATAATAAACAAGCACCATGAGGAAGCCGCCCTGTTGGGTTAGGTCTGTGTTTCAATGTGCGTGTGCGCCCTCCTCTGTGCGAGCCGCTCACACGGTTCTGATTGACTTCAAAAGCACACAAGGGTCACGAGACAAACATGGGTGACATTCCCGCGAGCCAGTGATCTACGGAACGATCCCTCTTTATTGCTGAAACGGTGTTAAGTGTCTCCTCGCCTCTTTCTGGCATGACAGAGCTTCGACCCCAGCCCCCCCAACCCTGTGGACCTGAACCCCGACAGCAGGTGACAGGACGTGACACGCACGCTGGCCAGGCTGGCCCGGGAGGCTGACGCCAGGAGGGGAGGGTCACGTCCTTCCAGAGCGACACCTGACTTCCTGCGTCCCACCCTGCAACCTGTCTCCCACTCAGCGTCTTCTTGGAACCCCCCCCCCCCCGCCTCCCCCAAGCACAGCGGGTGGCTGCAGGACCCGTCTCTTCCCTGTGTGGCCCGCCCCGCGGGAAGCCGGAGGCTGCGGGAATGTGTATCTGAGGCAAACAGGGAGCTAGTCACACACAGCGATGAAGTCAAACAATACCGTAAAAGCCCAGTGATTCGTGGGCATGGGAGGGTGCACCCCACATGCAGACAGATTAAAAAAATACGCCACTTAAAATCTTTTAAAACAATTAGCCACGGACCACAGTCAAACCACACAGCAGAGGCAGGCGCGGCGTGGCTCGCCGTGTGGCGGGTGGTGCAGCGGCCTCGGGCGGGCCCCCGTGGGACCGCACACAACAGACGACGCGCCAGGGCTGGCAGGGCTCCCAGCTGGATGGATGCCGGTTCCGGCAGGGCCTGTGCACATGAGATCTGGAAAGGGGGCCGGCAAGGCCATGGTGCCAGCAACGCGTCATCCGCAGGTGGCTCAGTGAAGGCAGCTGGGAGGCTCTTTCTTACCCCTGCCAGCGGCTGTGGGGGTCCCTGTGGGGGTCCCTGTGGGCTGGGGAACCCGAGGGCTGGCCGAGGTGACTGTCTCCCGTGCGAGTCTTCTTCCTGAAAGCTGTCCTGGACACTCTGTCCGTTCCACACAGTGGCCATCGGAGGGGACGCAACACAACTGGTGCAAGTGGCCGCAGAATATCATTCCTTTTCATACCAAGGACCAAAAAGGGGTGACAATAACCAAAGAGGATGAAAAAACACGGTGCAGCTTGGGGGACGGTGCAGCGGGCTCCCCTCGTCATCTGTCCAAGGTCACCCCTGCAGCGGGGGTGGGGGGGGACCGGTGCATCGGCCTCAGACCCTCGCCGCCTTCGAGATGATCCACAAGAACGTCCCTTGCTGGCCTCCGGTTCCGGAAGCAACGCCGAGACTGGGCTCCGGGCCGCCGGGTCGCTCCGGTCCGCAGCGTGGGCATGAGAATCTCTTACCTACAGTACAGTGGAGGGGACGCCATGCAAGTGACAGGGTCTGCGCGTTTAAATTTTAAAATCTCCTTTGTTTCATTAGTGAATTTACATCTCATATATATATACTGGTTGTGATACTATCCACGCAAGATGATACAACACTTTTTATATTAGCAAACATTACAAGGTTTTTAAGACTCTTGAATGTTCTTCTCTTTTATACTTCTAAAGAGATCAAAATAAATTAAACGTTTTTACATAATTACATAGGAAGAAGTTAACTTATTTTTATCTTTTTAGTTTAGTACAAAGGTATCTGCAAGGCAGTTGCCGAAACACACCTTATTTATAATTCCCTCTCCTTCTACGCGACCGGCAGAGGCCACGTGGGGGCCCCGGCTGGTGGGCACGTCGGTGCCCCCGAAAGCCGCTGGGGGTCTAAGCGGAAGGTGCTGCGCGCACAGGGCTTCTCGTACCTCGACAGACTCTCCGACAAGCGTGAGGCCGCGCCATGGCTTACGTTAGGGACAGGTCCATGTCGGCGAGGCTTCATGATACAGTAAAACGGAGAAAAACAATTCTTTGTCACACTACATACATCGTGGAAAGGAGCCCACCTAGAGGGCAGAGCCTGTTTGTTTTTTAATTGCTATTTTGGCTTAAACAAAATGACCACATGTACGAAGAAAGCACTTATCCAATTAAAAAAAAAAAAAAGAAAAGAAAGAAGAAAAAAAAGTTTCGAAATGGGCTTCTCCACCGAACCGAGGGCTGCGGCGCGGGGCCGCCGCCGAACGGCGCCCGGGAGTGCTCCACGCCGGTGCTCCATCGCGCCGGCCAGGACCGCCCGGGACACGGGCCCGTCCCACGGATGTCGCCCTGGCGCCCGGGGCGCCGAGGAGAGCGTTGGCATGTGCGGGGGCCGGCGCGGGGCTACATGTTGTAGGCCACGTAGATGGGGTCCAGCTGGTCGGCCAGGAAGCCGTCGCGCAGGTGCATGCGCTGCTTCTCGCCCCGGGAGTTGATGGGGATGACGCCCACGTCCACCACCACCACCACGCCCACCACCAGGTAGTGCTCCTCCAGCACCACGTTGGTGACGAGCGGGACCAGGTCCAGGGCTTCCTGCTCGGACCCGTCCAGCTCCACCACCACCACCAGCAAGTTTGTCCAGGTGAAGACGGCGCTGCAAGAGAGAGAGCGCCGTCACCGCGCAGCCGGGCGCCCCGCGGCCCCGCTGAGCGTGCACATGCACGCGCGCCTGCCGCCGGCCTCTTCCGCGGGCCCAGCGGTCAGCTGCCCCGACCACGTCAGAGTCACCCCGAAGTGTCGCATTTGGGATCTTGGCACAAGAGGGTCACCCCGAGTACTCAGTCTGCCCAGTTTGCGGAAGCCTAAGTGCAGTGCTTTACACTTTCAGCCACATTAACCTTACGTGGTGGGGCTGCTACAAAGTGGTTGTGCAAGGACCTTAACATTCACCGTGCCTGGTGCCATGGTCAGCTTGGCTGTGGAGGCCGGGAAGGCCCCAGGGTGGGAGATGTGGGCGGTGGGATGGGGGTCCGGGAGGGCCCCAGACTGGGGGGTGACATGAAAGAGAAATGGGGGAGGACTGATAATGACGGGTCCCCCGCCATGGGCCGAGGCCCATCCGGGTGGAACCACGCGCTTTGTTCTGGTGCTATGAGGGGGTGCAGGAGATAGAATCATGGACCAGAGAACCCACGAGGCTGCCATGGGAGTCCCAGCCACGCACTTTTAAGGAGGAAACAGTGCTTTTGCAAGCAAAATGTGCATCGAAGATATTTTCTTAAAAGTGCAAAAGCGGGAGGCTGTGGTCGCTCCTGCAGCGATGCAGATGGACACAGGTAGGCCGGTGCCCCGCGTCTGAGCCCAGGACCAGCGTGGGCACACCGTCCTGTCGTGTCCTGTGTGCCAGGGGCAGGGAAAGGCTGCAAATGCTGGCCTGCAACCAGCCACTGGGCGGGAGGTGAGAAAATGCTCAGAACCTCCTGCACCCCGAGAAACTGCCGGAGCTGACAATGTCTTTCTTCATCAGGGGCCAAAGGGATGAGCAAGCCCACGGCCAGTGGGCCCAGGACCTTTTCCTGTCCTAAAGGCCACCGGAGGGCACTGCGGCCCAAGCCCTGCACAGGGCACCCCATCCCGCCAGCCGGCCCCCGGCCCCCACGTCCACGCCTGTCTGGGACACGTCACGTGCCCGTGGGCTCCCATCTCATTTGGGCGATTCTGCCACATCTTCGCATCTAACCTGCTCCCACGCGCCCCACATGTGCGTGCACGTGGTGCGCCTGCCCCACGTGGAGCTTCCGGGGACTAAAATCCAAACGAGCCATGAGCGGCTCTGCCGGGACAGCTTTGCCATCCATCGGTTGGGAAGCACGTGGCGTGCCCACCTGACCCGCTGCATCACACGTCACCGCTGCCGCGTCACACGTCACCGCCGCCACGCCACAGCCGCCACGCCACACGTCATAGCCGGCACGCCACACGCCACAGCCGGCACGCCACACGTCATAGCCGGCACGCCACACGCCACAGCCGCCACGTCACACGTCACCGCCGCCACGCCACACGCCACAGCCGCCACGCCACACGTCATAGCCGGCACGCCACACGCCACAGCCGCCACGCCACACGTCATAGCCGGCACGCCACACGCCGTTCCCACCGCCGCCCGGCCTGCTCGCGCGCATGCGCGCCCACTCACCACTCGGTGACGCTCTTGTGGGCTCGGATGACAGAGGTCTCAATGTCTATGGGGTGGTACCGCATCCCGCGCAGCTCCATGGCCTCGTCCAGCGCCCCCACCACGTACAGGGCGTCGTGGCGCTCTGTTTGGGGGACAGGGACAGGTGAGCTGCGCCGGCACAGACATTAAGACGGCGGCCTCTGGGAGAGGTAGTTGTGCAAGGAGCAGGTGCCACGGAGCCGGGCAAGGCGCCTGATCGCCTGGGGCCCAGGCCTGAGCCACTCCGGGGCGGGGGTCCCCACCACACGCGCCTGCCAGCTCTTGAGGGCGGCGCCTGTGCCCTCAGCGACAAGGCTGGGATGCACCCTGGTCTCACATCTGTCCCTGGCTCACGGAACAGTGGAGGGAGCGCGAGGCCAGCCCGGGCGCGCTCCGCAGCGGCCGACGTGCACGCGCTCAGCTGGCTCCGGGGCCTCGCCTCTGGCGCCGGTGTGCACTCACCTCCATGCACGCGCGCTCACCTCCATTTGCATCTGTGAGCTCCGTTCTCCGCAAGAAGCCCAAGTAGCCCGTCCGCGCCCACACGGTCTGGGTGTCCCCGAAGCTCAGCCTCGAGCTGAAGTGGTCCGACTGCAAGGACTCATCCCCGTAGATGGTGAAGTAGCCGCTGGCGTTGTGGGCGCTGTGGACCCAGATCTGCGGGGAGGAGGCGGTGTGAGTCTGCGTGGGGACCTCTGGACCGCACTGTGGCCACGTGCAGTGACTCGTGCCCAGTGACACCTGGGACACAGGGATGCCACAGCAGGTGCCACGGCCAAGCCCAAGCCCGTGGCCACTGCGGGGACTCTGGAGACGCGCGTGATGGAGGGTTTTCAAAGTGAACACACCAGGTGAACAGCGGTACTGGTGTCCTCGTACGCGTTCTGCTGTGATGACCGTTTCCAGAAAGCAATGGGAACATGCAGAAAAGCTGCCCGGGTTCTTTCCCCGCTGCCTGGTTTGCTCACTCTCAGAAACGTGCTGTGAGAAATCACACACGACCAACTCGGAGAGAGAGCAGCTCTAACATCAGAGAACAGGACACAAAGATGCCCGGCACAGCCACTTTGGGACATTGGGAGACACTGGCTGGAAGTGATAACCGGGTGGTGACACAGCCCATGGAGACCACCAGGGGAATACGTCAGGCCAACGGAGCCTCTAAAACCCCGAGGCAGCAGCCTGTGACGATGCCTGTGACAGGATCGGGGGTCAGGCTGCGTAAAGCTGGTCTGAGCTTCGCCATTTCCATGATCTTATTGATCTTATTTACGCCAAACCCCTCAAGTCCTCCATCCACAGACACTGACGTGCGTGCACTGCTCTCAGGACAGCACCTGGCACACGGCAGCATTTGATTGATACCTGCCGTACACGGAAGGGGGGCATGGTGTCTACTCCCTGAGACATGGGCCCATGAAGGGACTGGCGGTGTGGACCCCCGCTCCGCAGCCACCCTCAGGCCACGCTGGAGGGCCACCCAGCTGGGACCCCACCCAGGAGCCAGCTGCAGCCTCCATGTCCCCTTCTCACCCTGGGACGGATCAGAGCGATCCCCAGAGGGGATCTGTGCAGAATTTTATCATCTCCGCTCCAATTGTCACATGTGGCCAAGAGATTCAAGCGAGGGTACAGGATGGCCCCAGAGGGGCAGGAGTTTGGGGTGTGTGCACACGTCACTGTGGGTGCCACCCCAGGAAGAGGGAGGGGCGCTCGAGTGTTTGGTAAGATGGCCACAGCAGCATGCCCATGAGCGCTAAGGCCCATCTGCAGGAGGGAAAGCTGACAGCATGGGGCAGGTAATAGGTGCAGCCAGGGCGTTCTTGCTGGGCGGGCTAGGCCTTGGAGACCCCTGTTATTTCCCCTACCTGGGTGGACACCCCGTACTCACCTCACCCAGGTGTGAGTCTCCCAGGGGCCCTTTCGTTTCTGGATTGGCGATGATGATCCGAACCCCTGGAAGGATCTACGTGAAAAAGAACAGCCCTGTCAGAAAACAGCCTCGCGGCCCTCGCGCCCTCACGGCCCTCGTCCTTGCTGGAACCACCAGGGCAGGGGCGTGGCTTTAACTCAGAATTTGAAATGACAGCATCTCGTACTTGTCACCACAGCCACAGAACCGGTGTCACAGTGATCGCAACGTCAGGAACTAGAACAAAGACATGATAAAGGATCTAATTTAACACAGCCCAGCGCCTGCAAACGTGGACAAAAGGGGTCCCAGGGACAGTCACCTCACAGGTGGTGTGACAGAAACTACTGCCGGGCAGGTCAGGGGGGCAGTCACACCTCAGGCCTGTGGCTTCCCTGGTAAAAGGCTCTCTTTGCCGCAAGCAGCCCTGTCCACTGTTCTGTGCACCTGGGTTCACATGCCTTTGAACTAGGTGTGATCACCCTCAAGGGACAGACGATTGTGCGAGCCATCCTGCACCCCAGACCTGCTGTGCCCCCGTCCTCACATCTCCTCAAGTTCAAGTGCATAAAAGCAGCTGTGAGCTGTCCCTCTCGGGGGCATCGGAGATCTTGCTGCCCAGCAGAGGCCGTCAGCTTGCTCACAGCAGCTCTTAAAAAATTCTCTACAGGGTTGCACGCTGACACCAAGTAGGACTTTTCGGTTACTTCCACTGATCTTCCGTTATAGCTGAGGTCAGCCTCGCAGGACGGCGTGTGGGCAGAATGAAGGGCGGGGCCTGCAGCCCACGCTGATGGGAGTCGGGATGAGGTTTGCGGAGATGGGGGCCAGGCTCAAAGCTACGGCAGGCACGGCTGAGCGACCTCATGCAACGCTGTGCTTGTGGTGACCGGAAGAGATGCACGTCACCACCTGTGCGGCCAGGAGTGTCCTGACCGGGAGTACAGCTCCCACCTCTGCTCCATTCCGCCGCGGCCTCTGCCCGCAGGTGCCTTTTGCTGTAATGTGGTATTCGGTCCTCTTAGTGGGGCTCTGCCTGGGGAAGGCTGGAATCCCGCTGAAGCGTGTCTCACGGAGGGAAGCTAGAGCTGGCAGCCCGCCTGCTCAGCCCCCATGACACTGTGTCTGCTCAGGCAGAACAGCTTTGGGGGACCTGCGTGGCCGTCTGCAGGGTGGCGTGAGCACAGCCAGCTCAGAAGGAAGAAGCCTGCTGGGCGGCCACGTACACAGACGGGAAAGGTGCTTTTAGAATTAAACGGAGAACAGATCTGACAACTGGGGCCAGAAAGATAAATGCATTTCTTGTAACCACAGTGGCAGGCACTACTCGTTGTCCCCTGACAACGACGCTTTGTCATGTCCATGGTAATTGAGTGTAAGCTCAGCCCAATGTTACACCCCCAACCTTTCCTTCAGTTCGGTGGGATACAGTTCAGCGGGACCATGTGACCACACTCTAGCCAACAGGATCTGAGCGTGAGTAAGGCAAGCTTAGGAAACTTCCTTTAGGTCTGCAAGGTCTGTCTTCTCCCTTTCCTGATTCTACTTCTGATGGCTGGACTGTGGACATGATGGCTGGAGGTAGAGAAGCCACTCTGCAGCCCGAGGTGCCCGGCAGAATGGATCCCATGCAGAGCAGAACAACGCAAATAGGTCAGGGCCCTGGGGCTTCCTGGTTTCTTTTAGGCAAGAGAAAACAATCTAACTCCTTTCAAATGCTGTTAATAATATTCTGAGTTTCCATATGCATGGTCAAACCTAGTCCTGATATCCTACATTCAAGAAGACTTTTTGGAAAAAATGCCCCATAAAATATTAATACACTTCTTAAAACGGCACAGCCCACACGCTGGGCCTCACATATACACAGAAGTGCATGTTTCTTCTTCTAATACTTACTTTTCCAGATTCCATCAGCGGCAAGCTGTGAGGGGACCCTCTCTCCACTAAGCGGACCCTGCAGAGGGAAACAGAGGGCGTTACACAGCGTGTCTGCGCTGTGGCTGCCCCCGTGGCCGGCAGCGGGGGTCCCATCATGGCCGGTGTGCACTGTCCCACGCCAAGGAGAAGCCCGAGAGAGCGTGGCTGATATGGCGTGTGTCCCTGTGCTCTGGTGGCAGACGGCCATGGGGGACACCGATGAAGTCCTACTTGCCCAACCTGCAGAGTGACTGGGAGAATGATGCTGCCTCTAAAGAAACCAGGAGGCGATTTAGCACTTGCAGAAAAGGGAGAGGACAAGATTAATAATTGCGTCTCCACGGACCCACCAGCCCCGGGTAGGTGACATTGCTGTGCTTGGTCCTGAGGCATTCACAGGTCCAAGGTTCCTCTGTGACAAGGCTGCCTGAGGCTAGAAGGTGAGGGCCCAACATCCCTGACTCTACGATTGTGCCCAGGGTGCCCACACCATTCCCCATTCCTCCTGGGATGACACAGGCTCAACCTGGTCATGCATTCACGGCTCATGTCAGCTCTGACCCGCAGTGCCCTCTTCCCACCTTCAGAGTTCACCTCACCCCCAGGGGACCCCACCTGCCTGCCTGCACGCGGCCAGCTGTCACCACAACCTGCACGGCGCCGGCAGACGTGGCATTGCACTAGGGACGGGAGAGGACAGGACCCAGAGCAAAAACAGGCTTCTGTCCAGCCCAGCATATGCCATGGGTGCCACCAGACAACCTGTTGAGGCTTTTAATTAAACATTAAAGCACATCTTCGTCTGACCCAAGGCAACGTACCAGGGCCATCACAACAAGCGTTTTTACAATCCCAAGAGATGGAAGGTATTTGCATGTTCCGGAAACAGGTCAGTGCATCAGGGCCTGCGACTGGGTGACGCTAGCTTCCTGCCACCAGGAGACAGACACGAGACACGTTGGACAG
>PVKE010014238.1:0-35291 GCA_004027555.1 Craseonycteris thonglongyai
ACCCACCTACCAATTCATCCATTTATCCATCCATCCATCCATCCACCCATTCATCCTGCCATCCATCCATCCATCTATCTACCCACCCACCCACCCACCCACCTACTGATTCATCCATCCATACATACATACATCCATGCATCCTGCCATCCATCCATCCACCCACCCACCTATTGATCCATCCATTTATCCATCCATCCATCTATTCATTCATCCATCCATCCATCCACCCACCTACCCATTCATTCATCCATCCATCCATCCATCCATCCATCCATCCATCCATCCATCCATCCATTCATCTAGCTGGCCTGCAGTTATTATGCCAGGAATATACTTGGTCTCTCACCTGCAGTGCAGAGAGGAAGGTAGTCTGTCACACACACAATCATGACAGCATGGTGTGGCAAACTGTGGTCAGGAAGAGACAAAGTACTTCTGGAGAATAGTCCACTGAGCCTGGCGGGTCAGCGAGGCTTCCTAGAGAAGCTGACATTTGAGTGGGGTTGGAAGGATGAGCAGCATGGGAGGGAGCAGCTGTGGCAATAACGGGACAGAGGCTGGGTTGTGGATTTGAGGAAGACGAGGGAGATAAACAGCATGCCATATGCTGGGTTTTGAACATGAGTGCACTGGGCTACACAGCTCACAAATGTGACCTTTAATCAGCCCAGCTGCCCTGTATGGGGACGGACACTTAGAGTGATGAGCCCAGCAGTGCCCAGCTGCCACGTGGAGGATTTGGGAATCAACCTGGTCTTGCAAAGTCTGAAACCTGGTTTCTGTCACTACTTCCAAATGATTGTTTTTCATGACAAGAATACAATGTTCTTACACTGTTCAGCCTTACTGCCTTCCGTTCCAGACGGGCAGAATGATAATCCCGGCCAGGCTCTGCATCCAGACGCTCTTTATGGCTCAGTAGCTGAGACAGCCTCAGCTCTGAAGACAGTTTTCACAGAGAGTTAGGACATAATGTCCATCAGGGCCTCTTAGTGCCATTTAAAGAGAAAAAACGACTCAGGTAATACATGCTCATTAAGCTCTTACTTTATCTAATTTCCTTCTGAGCACTCATTGCTTATTCTAGAGTGGTTTCTCTGTGACAGCTTAGTGATTGCACTAGTCGTTTCTTCAAATAGGAAAATAATCCTCCCAGGCCACATGGGGTTTTTATTATTATTATGAACTCAGTCACATTTACTGAGTGCAGTCTGTTTGACCCTGGGGGTCCTAGATGTGTAAGTCATCATGTGCTGGTTTCCAGGAGCCCCGGTTCACCTGGTTGGACTCTGTTTCCCAGGATCCCTGGCTCACCTGGTTGGACTCTGTTTCCCAGGAGCCCCGGCTCACCTTGTTGGACTCTGTTTCCCAGGAGCCCCGGCTCACCTGGTTGGAGTCTCTAAACCATCATTGCAGTTCAGCATCCTCACCCCTCACCTACCCAAAGCAGCAGATATTATGGACCCGGCTGTGTTATCATCTCATGGGAGATGAATTCTTTGCTGTCACAGAGTGATAGCCAGCTCTAGATAATCCATGTCATTGGGGTCATTCAGATGTTTGCTTTCCTACCTTCTCCTTGCCCTGTGGCCATTTCGCTAGTCCCAGGAAAGCCTCTATTTTGTGGACTGCATCTTGAGTGCTATGCTGGGCACAGGCTCACTGGGTAAGGCATGCAATCATGCCCAGGAATGCTGAAGTGGTGTGGGGAGGGGACTCTAGACTTCGGACCACTTTGTCTAAGACTGGGGGCAGCTAAGAGAGATCCCAATCGATCCTCTCTGCTGCTCCTTGCAACTTGTTCCTCTTCACAGGGGACCCTTCTGCTCTGCCCAGTGGCTGTTTCATGTACTAGGATCCACGAAGTTCATGAGCAGGGAAAATTAACTTCCCCTTCAAGCCTGACCTAAACAGATTTTATGATCTTTCCTTCTCTCTTTTTTTAAATTTCAAGGGAAGGGAGTGCTTTCATTTCATACAGGTCAACTGTATTTTATCCACTGAGCAAGGATCAGGACCAATAGAGTGGGGGAAAGGGAGACCCCAGTATTCCCAGAGGGCTGCCCCCCCAATCCAGACAGCTGCCTGTGGGGTTCATGCTGACCAGTACCCTAACCGGTGACCCAGAGCAGTTTCGTCTCTGCGCAGGGAAAGCTGTCCCCTCAGTTGCTAGGTGGCTATCATATATCATTAGTGCCCACGTCTCACAGCCTAGCTCCAAGCTCTGTTCCATCCAGAAGACCCCAGGCCCGCGCCCAGGTATTACCCCAAGTCAGGTTCCCTACAGTCACACTGACATTTCCATTTCCATGGGCATTTCCAGCTCAGTGAGTGGGAAATTGCTCTGTAATTTTCAAAAGCAATTAATTATGCAGAAAATGTTGCATCCAAGAAAAACAAGAATTTAAAAGAACCATCACTGTGAAAAGTGCCACACCAGCTGGAGTTGGGACATTTCTTTTCTGTCCCTAGTGGCCATTGGTGTGTTTGTGAGTGAGGCGCACCTGAGCTTACATCCTAGTCCGGCGAGTTCTAGGACGGGGGCAGCTCCTGGCCTCAGTTTCCCTCCTCTCCATGGAGGTGATGACTCCATACTCACAGTGAGGATTAGATGAGGCAGCTGTGCAAATGCATCAGCACGGTGCCTGCCACCTAACACAGAAAACCTTCAGTCTGTCCCCTTTTTGTCCCTCACTCTCCCCACAAGAGGACAAAGGAAGCTTAAGATCCCAAATGGACACGTCCCCCCCAAGAGCAGGCAGAGACCTTATAAGTCAGATCGGTGGGTGGAGGGGGTAGATTCTTACTGCTTTACACTTGTACGCACCCACAGCATTAAACAGCATGTGGAAATGTCAACCCGTGACGTGAGCCGTGTGGCTAACTAAGCTTTACACGTCAGCATCTTTTCAGTTTAGTACCGTTAGGGAAAACGGGGGTGGAGGCGGGGGTAGATACGGTCCAGAGGTGTTTGGAACATGTGTCATCTCAAGAACATTCTTGTCTAGAAAAGCCAACTACTGATATACAAAGATACACACAGGAAGGCATGAATGGAGCTGGCTGGCCACGGGATTGTGGAGTCTGGAGTCGCAGACTCACCTATTGTTGAAGCTGAATAGGCTGTGGGGGGACCCCTGGCAGCCTACTGGGGCACGTGTTGCCTCAGTGACCCAGAGTAACCGTGAATAAAGGCTTCTGAGAGGTGCTTCTGTCTGAGTCAGCGGGCTGTGCTACCCAGCAGTCACTGAGTCAGTCCGCACCTTCCTCCCTTCTGGGTGGTTCTGTGCTGTGAGTCATCCAATCACCCTGCTAGGAAGCAAGCCACAGCCGGGGACAGAGAGACTCGTTGTACAGGACCCAGGAGTCCCCAGTCCTGCAGAGGCAGGGGCATCGGGGTAGGGCCGTGTGGGTGATAGTGATGAGGAGGATGACATTTAGTGTGTGCCAGGCACTGTGCTGAGCTCTTTCACAACAACCCGGCGAGTGGCGGCTGTCACCATCCTCTCCGTTTCCCTGATGACGAAGTGTGATCTTGAACCGTGTCTGCAGTCACCCAAGTGATGCCGCGGGGACGGAAACCCAGAGGGTCTGCCAGCCTGCAGAGCCCGGGTTCTGGGTGTCACGCTGCCGGCTTCGGGGACAGAGTGTGCATTTCTGGCCTCCCGCGTGATGTTCCAAAGACATTCTGGGTGTGTGGAGTTGGCTCCTGGAGGGGACTTTGTGGTTATGTTTTATTTGTTCATGTTAAAAAGAACATTTTAACTCAGAGACCTTTGGATCGTATCACGGGCGGGCTTAAGTGCCCCTCATCAAACACGTTTCACTTATTAAAACAGAGGACTCCTTATACCCTTAAAGATTACTGCGGATCGCAAAGGGCTTCTGTTTATGTGGCATAAATATATTGATACATATCATATTGGGAATCAAAGATGATGAGATCCCTGTGAATGGGTCAAAATAAGCCTTAAGATCACCTGGTTTCCGGGAAACCGGGATGGCTCAGTGGGTTAAGCGCTCACTTTGCAGCCCCCGGGACCAAGGATTGAATCCTGGCCCCTGTGGACCCATATGCTAAATTGGGGTTTGCTTCCCATGTAGGAGGCCCCCTGGTTCAGCCCCCAGCTCAAGGGGGCGTGCCTCCCATGCAGGAGGCCCCTGACCCGGTTCCTGCCCTGCAAGGCCCCACCCACCTGTGTGGAACGAAATTATCTTGAAAAACTGAAGATGTACAACTATGGAGACTGCTCTGGGCCCTCCCCCTTCTCTCTGTGTGTCTGTCTCTGTCTCTCTGTCAAAAATAATAAAATAAATCTTCAAAGAAAAAAAAGATCATCTGGTTGGCTGGAGTGTGGTTGAGGGGATAGTTTATTACTAAAATAGCGTTGTGTGGACCCTATAAATCAGTTCCTCTGCCCTGAAGAAGAAAAGGAAGAATGTAATTTTAAATTTAGATGAGAATTTTAGGTAAAATGCAGAAAATGGGGCTAGGCAGGGGGTAAGGGGGTGGGAGGGTGCTATTGTCTCAAGGATGTTAAACATATGAATGCATTACAAAGAAGAGTTCCGGGTTTTCTGAAAAGGGGGGAATTATCATTGATGGCAATGAAATACAGGATTTCTTCTTTGACAAATAACACTACAATTTCATGTCTCCTGAGCATCTAGGAAGGAAGATATTAGGGCCTAGGTGTTTGCTGAGCTTAAAGTCTCTTTTGACCTTAAAATAACTTGACTCGGAGAAAAGTGACCTTGTGTCTATTTACTATTGAGCATAATTTTCCTTAGGAAGTCTGCAACCCTATTAAAGTTTAATAGAGGATCTTATTTCATATGTTTCTGCTTAAAGTCTCCTTGTGCAAGTGTAGGCTGTCAGCCATTCAGATACCCACTAGCCATCCCCTTTCTTCTTGCCCCCGCAGGGCAGCAGAAACCGGGCTCCTGTCACTCTCAGAAGGTAAATTAACATTCCGCTCAGCAGAGAGGGGAGCTTGGGGTGCAGGTACCTGCAGAGATATTTAGTGCTTGTCCTGGGGGTGGGGGGGTGGGGGTGGGGGCAAGGGAAGGAGTTTGGCAAATGATCAAAGTCAAGAGAGCCTATGTCATTTTAATTTTTCATCTTCTGAGAACCCCCGGAGAAGCAAGGTTTGACTGAAGGAGGCCAGGCAGCATTCGGGATGACTTCTAGAATTTGCCTGTGTTCCCTTATAGTAATTTGACTTCACTTTCTCTGGCTATAGACACTATTAAGCAACACTTCCTTGTTAGGATGCAGACAGCACTTCCTGATGCCAGCCAAGCCAGCAGAGGGCGTCATATGAGGTCCACGTGTAGTGAGTGACCCGCACCATCACCTGGGTTTGTTTCCGTGGGTGTGATTCCATTGACTTATACAACACAGGTCTCTGCTTGAAGGTGTGGCTTGAAGAGATTTCTCAGGAGAAATCTCTCCTTGGTCTTAATGATGGGAAGGAGCCTGATGTGAGTCATGAGCTCATCAGTAATATACAGACTTTGAACAGGTGGATTAGTGAGTCCAGGACAAAGTGTTTTGTATGCCAAGGGATTAGCAGGTGGGGGGATATCAGTGTGGTCACCTCTACCCTAGGGCTTCACGGAGGTCTCAAGGTCAGAGTGGACCTCGTGGGCAAATCCAGAGCAGAACAGAGGGCATCAGTGCTGATGAGTCTTGTCCTCACCTAAGAATCAGGAAAACCATCACAGGTGCTGGGTGCCGGCTCCACTTAATCCTCGTAACACTGTGAAGAATTCAGTGTCATTCAGTCAGAACGAACGAGGTTTCCGAGAGGTTACGTACTTGCTTTAGTGAGTTGGTAAGTGGTTAAACTGAAATTTAAGCCCTGCTCCATTTTCAAATTCTATATTCAGTATGCTACTGTCTACGACTGCATATTCCTGTTCCTGGTGTAACAAACTACCATAAACATGGTGGCTTTGTACAACATGAATTTATTTTCTTCCGCCTCTGGAGGTCAGAAGGCCTGCACAGATCACACTGGGCTGAAATCGAGGTGTCCACAGGGCTCAATTCCTTCTGGAGGCTCTAAGAGTGAATCCATTTTCTTGCTTTTTCCCCTCCCTCAGCTATGGCCCCTCCCTCCATGAGCCAGTCCAATCTTTCTTACATTACATCACTCTGACATCCTCATCTGCCTCCCTCTTTCACCTTCCAGGACCCTTGGGATTCCATGGGGCCACCAGGATAATCCAGGATAATCCAGGACAATCTCTACGTCAAGATCTGCAGCCTTAATCACACCTGCCAAGGTCATTTGGCCGTGTAATGTATTCTCAGGTTCCAGGGATTAGAGTGCAGACATCTTCATTACTGTGCCTACCACAAGCAGCATATCTTCTCTCTCTTGACTTTAATTTTGGCATATTATGAGTTGTGAAACTAGTTGTTCCTCTCTCTCCTGTGGTTTTGAGAAAGCACAGAGCCAAATACTTAGCTTTTTGTCTTGCCAGGGCTACGTGTCCATTTTACCAGCTGCATCACTTCCTCTTCCTTATCTTTCTAAGGCCTCCAGCTCCCTCAGTAATTTTTGCTTTTATTCTTTTGCGTTGAAGCTACGCTGGAATGCATCTTGAAATTCTTTCTGAAGTAAGAGAGAGCATACATAATTAAAGGAAGCCATAGGCAGGCGACCTTTGTGGCCCAGGGTTCCTGTGCAGGTGACTGGGAGCTTCTTGGGTTCCAGGATGAATATGAGGCAGTTTTTGGAGTTCACCCCTGAAGATGGAGGAGCCGGCAGAATTCTACATGAATTCAGTTCACACCACATCAGTCTGGAGTTCTGAGCGCTGGTTCTACTGGTGAAAGACTCTTTGAATATCTAGATTTCCATTTCTCTTTGTGGCCCCAAGTCACAAGTCTGATTTCTAAAGTGTCCCTACAGAAATACGAGACTTACTGGATAAGATTTACTCAGAAAGAGTTTTAGCATGCCTGTCATCTGCTGCTATCTCATCAGAAAGCTATTGGATGTCTGAGAGCTTTATGATAATTTCAGCATCCAGAAAGCCTCCGATTTCTTTTCTCCCTCAGTTTCTTCCCATAAAAACAAGTGCTGCCAAAGCAAGGTTTTCTGCACTAATGGACATGTTGAAGCATGACTAGTACAAAACAACTTTATTGAACTTGGCCACTCGCACAGGGTCATTTGCAATGTGTCTGTATCCCCATTATGACTTACAGTCTGCTATACCAGGCCCATCAGGATGTGCATTAGGAAGATGGGCTGAGGGGCAGAGGGGTGTCCTGGCCCATGGGCAGCTCTGGGGCACCCCCATCCAGGCTGCCCAGAGCCCTCTCTGGGTTGGAAGAGATTCCATGACGACCTACCATAATTTCTTTTTCAAATTTGTCATGTAGAGATGGGCTGTCAAGCCCTGTCAGCCTCTTTGCAGATGGTGATTGATGGCTGTCAGTGTTCAGGCCAGGTGGCTTCGTAAGGGAGGCTGCACTTGCCCAGATGCTGACCTGGAGGTCTCTCGGGGGGCTGTTGCAGTTTGGGGTGATCACAAAGGCTGAGGAAACCTCACGTCTCTGCACTGCAGCCTGCTTTCACCCAACCTACACCCTGGAGAGACACCCCATGCAGGACACATGGATGAAAATGATCTATCACTCCACCTGTGTCAGCCTCAGAGGGTTGTTTGATGACCCATGTGCTAGTCCAGGAGCTGCCAAAGCACCAGGCCAGCCACGGTAATCAGGGTTCCTCAGGGCAACTGGGGACCCAAGTACCAGGATGAAGCAGGGTAGGGACTTGACGGGAATAGGTATTGAGCTGCCTTGGCCCCTAACATAGGCTTTAGGGCAGTCTCAAAGGCGTCTGGGACCTCACCGGGCTCCTTCCCAGCAACGTGGGGCCATGGTCTGGCTAAGTCACCGAGAAGCTCGTCCGTTGGCTGAGGCTTTGATCATCCCACCGGGAGTGGGGATCCATGTTGAGAGGCTGAGGAACAGAAGATGGGTCGAACATGTGGCCCTGCCCTACGCAGTACCTGTGCTCTAGAGTGGATGTGCTAATGCTCAGACAGAGGGGGGACCCCAGCTTTCTGAAGGGTGTCTGGAGCCTCCCAGCTCCACCATCTGCTCTGGAGCAAATGCTGGTGCTTTACAAGATGCCAGCACGCACAGCCCAAAGTGGGGAAGGGCAAGGCCAGCAAACATCCCTGCAGAATGTCCTTAACTCGGCTCTGATTTGCTAGCGGACGCTTCCCAGATGCGTTCTCCGGTAGACGCTGCCGGAGAAGGGCGAAGGTAATTTTCTAAAAACAGAAAGAGAAAAACCTGTTTTGTGTCACTGTACCAGAAAATTACCATGCCAGTGCTCTGGCTTTGTCATCCCGGGTCTAAGATTAGCAGCGTGTTTTTCAAATGATTTTTATTCTGCGTAAGAGCTTAGCAGCCTTAACAAATTTACTGATATTTAGTCATTTCAACTACGTCTTTCCCCCTAAACCCTTGAGAAACAAAAGTGGCTTTTCTTTTTTTTTTAAGATGTATTTTTATTGTTTTTGACCGAGAGAGAGATACAGAGACAGAGACAGAGAGAAGGGAGAGGGCCCAGAACAGTCTTCATAGTTGCACATCATTGGTTTTTCCACATAGTTTCATTCCACAGGTGGGAGTGGGGCTGCACAGGGCAGGAACTGGGCTGGGGTCTTCACCCCAGTAAGAACTGAACTGGGGGAACTCCCCAGTTCAGCATATGGGTCTGCACAGGCCGGGGCTGGGATTCGATCCTCGGTCCCCGGGGCTGCAAAGTGAGCCCTTAACCCACTGAGCCATCCCGGCTTCCCTAGTGGCTTTTCTTGACATGCCTTTATTTTATGAGCTCGTAAGGCTGAGAGGTTTGAAGTCATGCAGCAGGATCCCTGGCCTTAGACTTCGCAAATTTGTGTTGGTCAAGGCTGCTGCCTTCAGTGACATAGACGTAGCTGTTCAGAGTATGTAATGCAAGAGGCGGCAGAAGGTAGACGGAGGTGTGTGTTTCTCTGTGTTGGGCTTGCTGTGTGTTCTCGCTGCCAGGGCCTAACACCGGAATGGACCAGAGACGGGAGAAGAGATGGAGGGAAGGGAAGTAAACATGCATTTATTGAGCAACGTGTATTTGGGGTTCAGGGTGAGGTGCTTTATAGAACTCTCACTTCCGTCTCACAAGTAGCCGTTTAAAGTGACTTTAGATAGCACTGGCCCCGTTTTCTAGGTGATGATACTGAGAGTCCCAGCAATGACACAACTTGCTTGTGGTGTGAGAGCTGGGATGAGGAACAGGTGGGTGTCACTCCCAGGCCTGTCATTCTTTGCTGCCTCTACCTGACCCCTTGAGAAAGTGTTCAGGCTTGAATTGAAAACCCAAGACTGTAAAGCCCTCCTGTGCCCATTGCATTCAGAGAGTGCTAGTTTTCTCTCACTCACTCGGATGAATTAGCAGAGTGGTCCTGTCCCAGAGCTTCTGGGTTTCCTCTGGGTAGTTGCACTTTGCAGGCCTGTGTGCGCGCTGGTACGGTCCCAGTGACCCATACAGGACAAGCCTAATGCGTCAATAGACTCACCACCCTGCTAGGCAGGGTTCCACTGGTATCCTTGGGCCCCTCTTGGGCTCCACCCCGTATGCAGGGTGCTCGCTGAAGCTAAGTCACTGGACCATTAGGAGGAAGACAATTGGGTCCAATGGTGGCAGAGGGAGCACAGTTATACGCTAGATGACTTCAATAAAATCCGAGAGAAGTTGAAGTCCAGCTCCCTCTGCACTTTTCCCTTCCAGAGCTGTCCTAGTCGGTGAGGACCAGCTGCCACCACGCACCATGTCTGTGACTCTGGGCAGGACCTTCATCTTGTTGGTCCTGAGCCTATGTGTTGAGAGGAGAGGATCTTCTAGAAAAATTTTGGTTTCTCTGCGGGAAGAAAAGCAACTGCCTTGACATTAAAATCATATGTAATGGCAGGATGCAGTCTTTGGTACACAGTGAAAAGAATGCTTTGAAAAATCAGTGTTTTCTTTATTGTTGTTTTTGTGTTTTGTCCAAGTAGCTTTGAGTGTCCCATAGACTGTAAGTCTGAAGTGGGAGGGAAATCCAAGAGCTTAAGTAATTAAGCAACATTTTTAAAGAATTTGATTAATTAGTGTCAGGGCCTGGATCTCATTCAAGATCTCACAACTCTTAGTCCAGGGCTCAATTCCACCAACACACAGCTTGCGTCCAAGTATGGGTTTTGCCCTGGAAAAACATTTGGAGGATTAGGATAATCCAAGATGAGTTAAACCGGGCATTTCTCATATGATTTTTACCTGTTTGCCATAACACTATTTTCCTAAAAGTGGTGCGGAAAAGCAGGAAAATGATTTCCCCCCCGATTTGTCAAAAGACTATCTGCTGTTCGAGAAGGTTCTCCTAGATGTTATCATTGTGATCATTTTCCTATTTCCAGTTAGCAGCACGCTTCCTTTAATATGATATTTTCTGCATCAACCACTGTTTTCTCTTCAGCAGATATCCTAAGGCCAACTTGGCATTTGTCTGCATCCTCCTTCTCGTTAACGGTGGGAAATTTTCTCTTTCAGAGGGAGATACATTTTTACATTAGTGCCTATTCATTTCGTTTTCATTTTCTCCGACATGCAATCATGTTCATCACCGCTGTCGCCATGGCGATTTCATGTCTCCAGAAGAAATCCAGTTGTGGATTTCCTTTGTTATTCCCACACTGGATGTTAAAACGTCCTTGTTTGGATCACTGCTGCCCAGGCAGAGAAGTCGTTCCAACAGGTTACAGCCTGATTCTTCATCCCGGGTGGGCAGGGAGGAGTGTGCAGAGGTTGCTGTCCTGGGATGCGGGGCTGCGGGGAGAGCAGGTGCTCAGGCTATGGTTGGGGACGGGACAGGTGCAGATCTGGGGCTCTAACAACCTACTAGCCACGTGGCCCCACACAATGCTGTGAGCTCAGCACAGCCTCACCCACCTCGCTACCTACCTTGCAGACCCATCCTGGCTGTTTTTCCCTTCGTGGCAACACTGTGCTGAGTTGTCTGTGCCCTGCCTCCGCCCCCTCCCTTCTGCAGTCGCGGCCTCTGTTCTAGGGATGCACCCGCTCAGCGCATTCTTTTTTCTCAGGCCCCCTGCCTCTCCCCCAGCCCTCACTGCTGCCCTATGGTTCACCGCTGAGGGGAGCGTCCTGAGTAACCACTTCTCTCCCCATTGCTGCTGGAACAGTGAGGCCACAGAGTAGGTTTTAAGTAAATCCTTGCTAAACCACTGAGAGACAAACCCAGAGGCTTCCTGCTGCGCAAATGCGAGCGTGTTATTCCTCTGTTTAAAATCCTTCCGTGGCTCCCATTGCTTTTAGGATAAAATCCAAACTCTTGGGTCATTCAAGGCTTTTTGCAGCCTTGCCAGCTCCATCTTTCATCACTCATCATTTGCCTCCAGCCCCAGGGAATGGCGGGCTGTTTTCTGGATGATACACGTGTTACGTGTGGTGGCTGAGAATGACCTCTAGCTCTCGGGTCAGACGGAATGTGGTCACATTCCAGCTCCCCCACAGAGTTCTGCCACCTGAAGGGAAAGACATACCTTCTCTTTGCCTCGGTTTCTTCATCTGTAAAATGGGGCTCCTAGTATCACCTACGAAGGTTGCTGTGAGAATTAAACATGTGAATATACGACAGGCACTTAGATCAGTGCCTGGCACTGTACAAACACTTCATTATTACCCTGGCATGATGATGAGTGTGGTTACATTACCACAGGCTGCCTCTTTCTGCCTGGAATACCTGTTCACTGTAACACCTTTGCCTGGTAGTTCCTACACAGCCTCCAAATTTTAGTCCCAATTTCCCAGCCTCCCTGAAACCAGCTTCTACAGCTGTGTCGCGTCAGAAGCTTCAGTTGTGAGATCAGCATGTGTGGCTTTAAATCCTGCTTCGAGTGCTCACTATTTTACACTAGTCTTAAGTTTGGTAGGTGGTGGTTTCCTCATCTAGAAAATGTGGATAATAAAATAATAGTCCCACTGTGTTGCAGTTGTCAGGGAAAAAAATATAAAGTATGTAAAAGAATACATAGCATGTACTAAATACTTCATTCATGTTAGGTATTATTTTTAATAGCAGCCTTTCTTACCTTTTATCAAGAACTAGCCACTGCATTATAATCTTTCTACTTGTTTCTCTCAGCTTCTAGACTGTGAGTAATTTGAGTTTAGGCACAAGGAATTTATTCATCAGCACTTGACACATAATTCAGTCAATGAAACGGACTAGAATTCAGCCGCTTTGTCAATATGTGTAACCCATTGCACACGTAGCTTTAGGAGATTTCAGAGGGCTGTGTTGGTAAGAAAAGTTATTAGGAAGGAAGAATCTTTGGGGGAAGCCGCATTCCTTTCTTTGGAAGGTACTGAAAGCTGGAAGTTTATTGGTGCTACACCATTTCATCTGGGCCAGAGATGACTTGGGGGGGGCGGGGCGGAGGAGGGGTATCTGTTCAGCAATCACTAGAGCTGCCTCCTGAGATGTGATTCATGCTTTATCAGTGGGATTGACCCCATCGTACCACTTCCTAAACAGGGTTGTGACAAGCAATATGTAACAACTGGTTCTCCAAGAACAACACAAAGCTGCCATTTGTAGAGTTTGCTGATGACCGTAGTATAAATACTCCCACCAAGGCTGCTTTCAAGCTACCATGGTGATGTTAACCTCCTCACAAAACTCCTGAAAATTTACTAGTCAGCCCGTAAGGAGCTGGCTCCAGCACGCCACTGTATACACTTCTTCCTGCGGTTTTTCTCTCTGTAAACTGAATTCCATAATGTAACCATCCTGATTCCAAATACAAATGTCACAAGGAGCTGTCAGATGTGGAGGGACGACGGGAATGTTAGTGTTTTAGCGGTGCCGAATGCACTCGTAGATGTTTGGAAACTCTCCCTCCACCTCCTGACTGTGCTTTGTCTCAGGGCCAGGCTCGCTGCGGACGATCTCTCACGAGCCAGCCGGTGCAAGGTTCTGCTCAGAGCAGTATATCTAGTTTTATTCTCCCAATCAGGGTTATGCTCTCTGCAGCAGACTGACTCAATTAGCCTTTCATTCCAGAGTCCAATTGTGAGTCAATTCTGAGGTTGTTAAGCAAAATGAGTCTGGTGGCACTTGCCTTGCTCTGAAGGACAGTAACCCACATCACAGGCTGTTCAGTTAATAGTGTCCTCGAGAGAGATCCGGGAAACAGGAGCCACATAGACGGAGCAGCCTTTCGTGTCAGTGGGGGCTGGGCCGGGAGCACAGGGCTGCCAGCTCCAAGAGCTGGTCAGGTTGTGGGCGGAGTCGGAGCCTCAGCTGCCCAAACCGCAGTTGGCTTTGCAAAGTTAGAAGCCCAGTACCACCAGATCATTAACTTTCATGACCAGGAAGATGCTTCTGAAATGAGCACTCGGTCCACGCTGGATGCCATGGGAGCCAGTTGAGTAAGCCTGAGCTACCTGTAGGGATTGCCTATGAAAAATAAGTTCTTTAACCCGCCTGTAGGAAATGGCCAGGGTTTATGCACTTGCGTGTGTTCAGTTAGAGCTAGAAAACACCAGTGAGGCTCAGACTGTGGGAGAGACCCAGGCGCGTGCACACGTGCGTGCACACGCCTCCCAGGGCGGGTGTTGCCAAGCCGCTCAGCATCAGCACATGGCCCAGCCTGGTAAGCCAGAGAAAGGGCCACTCTGAGGAGCGTCAGGTGCTGAGCAAAGACAATAAAGCCGAGCTTCGGCACCTGCCCTGGGGACTTGCAGTGATGGAACCAGGCACAGGACAGACGGAGTGTGCAGATCAGCACAGATAGGGAAGCTCCGACGCACCTTGTTTACGAGGGTTCAAGGAGAGACTAATTCCCCGTGAGTGCTGCGCAGCCTTGGCAAGCAGGCTGTGAACGTCCATGATTTCATCAGGCCTTCGGATGCCCTTCTAGTTAGAGTTCTGGGAAAGGGACATCTATGTGCTGCCTGAATGCCTTTGGCAAATCTCTGTGCTCATCACCCATCCCACCTTGCTCTGTATGCTTGTTTATATCATAAAATGGGCTAAGTAAATACAGTTTCTTGGGTGGAAAGAAGTGAACACAGCCCTGGTGTGTTGGCTGCCAACTCGGGGGAGCTAAAGAGAAGAAAGCTGAGACAACCGTTCATTGTCTCCCTTAATTGCCAGAGAATTTAAATTCTCTGGCAGTCCATTGTGTTCTTCACAGAGAAACAGGGCTGCTGTCGGCTGCGATGACCTCAGAGGTGGCCCAGCTCTCAATCAGGATCTCTCCAACAATGTCCTCTTCAGATTCAAAACAGCCACTTGGTCACAAAGAGGCCTCTTCCTCCCGGGACCAGCGTGTCTGCGGCCCCTGTCCATGCCTGGGGCTCCACAGCTTGACCAGCACTCAGGGCTTGCAGGTGGAGAGTGCTGGCCCCAGTGGTGTCCCCACGACGACGGCAGACCCTCTGGGCACTGCCTCCAACTGCAGGCCCACCATGCCCAGTCAAAGAAAGTGAAACCAGGTCCCTCCTTACCCGTCAGTTCCCCAAAGGCAAGCTCCTCCCCATTGTCTCTTGTCTGAAATAGATCACTGCCCCCTGGCTGGTGAGTGAGAGATGACCTACAAGACAGATAACTCGTGTTTTTTTAAGCCAGTAAGAATGAAGGGAGCAGATGGGCTGTAGGATCTGGTTTTGATGCCAGGAACATGTTTCTGTATAAAGTAAATATTTTCCCAGTGTGGCTCTCCCATGAGTGTGGAGAGAAGCAGATTTCCTAAAGATGCAAATAAGTCTAGTCAGAAATAAATATTGAATGGGAACTTCAAAGCACCTCCATTTCTCCAGTTATAGGCCCTGAAGACTTCTCTGCAAATAAGCAGACACACAGGTAGGCTGGGGAGGGTGGGATGGGGACAGTCCAGGGTTGTATAAGGGAGGATGCTAACTAACATTTTCAGAGTTCATGTTTTCTGTATGTTGGGGGGTGAAAAAAAAGGCATACCAAGAAAGGAATAAAGAAAAGTTACGTCTGTCTAGAGGCTCAGGTTATTGTCAAGCATCTCCCCACCCTTCTTTCTTCTTGTTGCAGATCTCGCCTTGCTGATTTTTTCACCAACTGCCAGCCAGAGTCCAGGTCAGCCAGCAGCTGTCTAAAGGAAAACTATGCGGACTGCCTCCTGGCCTACTCAGGGCTTATTGGTAAGACCGGGCAGAAGGGCTGGTGGGAGAAAAGTCTGGTATACAAATACTCACGCACTCTTCCCATTGTCGCCTGTGAAAGTCATGGTCTCCCAGGAACCCACTGTGCTGGGGTTTTGATGTTAGGCCTTTAGGACTCGCCTGTGAAACAAAGAAAAAAAGAAAAGGATAATGGACATGCAAAGGCAAAGGCAGGAAGCAGGGCTTATTAAAGAGCAGGAGACAGCTGGGTGAAGACCCGTGAAGAGCCTCCGTGGAAGAACTGACCACGCAGAACAAAAGTTGAAAAAAAAACCAACAAAAAAAAAAAAGCCTGGTTATGGAAGAGAACAGCAAGTGAAACCCAGCTAATTGAATTAGGGAACTTTGGGAAAAGGGAGCGTGGAAGTCATTCATTCCGGGGGAATCAAAAAGGCAGTTTCCCAGAAATGGCCCCTTGGAAAGAAAACCCCTAACCACTGGGGTCCTTCTCGCCATTAGTATTCTTGGTTATTCAGCTCCTGATGTGCAGTGGGTGATGGAGTCTGCATTTTTTTTTTTTCCCCCTGAGAAGAAACATCAGAAACAGTACTTTCTGCCTCCCAAGACCAGGGGTGTTAGAAGAACCAGGTTCTCAGCCTTCGGAAGAACAGGGCAATGAAACAAAGCACCATGAGTAGGAAGAGAGCCAGAACGGAGGCAGATCTGTGCCCGTGGGCAAGCAGGGCAGGCCGGAGGAGTGGAGGGAGGGTGGTTTCTTAGGCACCAGGGACTGTGGAAGCCTTGGTGACAGAGTGCCGTCATGACTGACATTTGAGAATGAACACGCAGCGAAGGCTGCGGAGGTGGGAGGGAAATCACAGTTGTCAGAAGCATGATGTCTCAGCCAGGGTGTGAGTTCCTGCCAGGATCACACAAGTCACCGGGCAGGAAAAACTGCCCACCCAGAATGACAGCACAGACTAAATTCTCTGTCACTGCAGTGTCGTCAGCAAAGAGCCATGGGGAAAATCAACACAGGTACGTCCCGCAGGGATCTTACAGGTGTCTGCAGTCTTCCCAACTTTTTTTGAAGGGTTATCTCTTGGGTAATGCCTTTCACCAGTTACGGACTGTTTTGTTTTTGTTTTTTTGAACTGAACTGGGGGCCTCACTGCATTCGGGAAGCACACCCCAGTTCAGCATGTGGGTCCGCCTGGGCCGAAGCCGGGATTCAAACCTCGGTCCTCAGGGCTTCAAAGCGAGCGCTTAACCCGCTGAGCCATCCCGGCTTTCCCTACAGACTGTTTTTATGCTATGTCCAATGAGTGTATTTTTCCTAAGTCAGTGCTCCATATTGGCATTCACTCGTGCCATCTCTTACGTTAGTCTCTGGTAGGGATTACTTATCAACTGTGGAATTATAGGTTTAGTAAATAACAGAAGTAATTAAGCCATGCTCATTGGGGGAAAAAAAAAAAAAAAAAAGGATTCAGAGAAGCCCAAAGGAAACAGTATTAAGGATCTACGTGTCCACTCCCAGATGTAATTACTATTATTAATAACACCTTAGTCTCTATCGCTTCAGGCCTACAAGCTCATTAAATCCTCCATGAGTGCCCAGAGCTCAGTGCTGCCAGTCATTTCTGTTACATGCCTGAGGATGATGAAATCCTCATCATTTAAGGAAATTGTGGGTGGAGGCAATACATTCTACAGACCAGAATTTATGTCTCTGTTGGATCTGGATCTCTCCCTCCACCCTGGTCATTGTGTTCTAACTTCTTCCAGGACAACACTTGTTGCTACTTCTTCCGTTTATCAGGGATCCAGTGTGGTTCCAGGCATGTTTAGTAGATACATTTTAACCTCTTTGCTCAGTGTTTGGGGTGCCTATTCCTTTCTCATCCTCAGTTAGGCGCTCCCTCTCGAATGTGGGTCGAAGTTCTCATCCCAAGGTATAATGGCATATAATTTAGTTCAAATTAGTAAGGAATGTAAGGCAAAGAAGATAACACCCTTGACCCAGAGAGCTTACAGAGAATTTTTTTTTTCCTCTTTGTGAACCAAATATACCTTGCAGGTCACTGACAATCTATTATTTCTTACTTATACAAAATGTATAAAAACAGACGGCCTCTTGGCATGAGCAGGCATTGCCTGGTGTGAGCCACCCAGGAGAGGACATTTGGGTTGTATTAAGGAGAGAAGCGTTGTTTATGTGTGCCAGTACAGAGCTCACCAGAAAAACCAGGAATGCAAGACGAGGTAGTCAAGAGAGACCACCCAGTATTTCCGTGGGGACTTTTGAGGACTGTAGAGACAGTGCTCCAGGAGCAGTCAGCATAGAGAATTCCCCAAAATTCAGTTTCCAGTTCCATCACAACCTGAACGACTTTCTTTAAATGTTGAGTCCGATGAACTGTGGCCTCATGATTCACGTTCAGGATGTGGGGGTCACCCGTAAGGGTAGCTTCGAAGATTCCATGCATTTCTCTGAAGAAGCCATTTGCTTCGGTGGGAAGTAGAGTCAAAGTCCGGAAAGGATTTTTAAGTTATGGAAAACCAGTTCTACTTAGTTATGAAGATGAATGCTATTTTCAAGACAATGCAAGGGACTTGGCACTCACACGTTCAGTTAATTCTCTCCTCCTCCATGACACCCATGCCAAATGTGCAGGAAAAAATACCCTAAGTGCAGCTCAAGGAGTTCTGCTATAATTTTTTAAGTAAATGTGTAAATTATTTTATGTGCACAAGATAAATTGCCAAGAAAATGTACTGCTTAACATAATTTCCCACTCAGCAAACACAATGTTTGTAATTATCCACGGTGCCTCCGCTTGTCAGGGGAGCGTTTGTTTCTTTTCAGGCTATCGGAAAGGTCCTGTCATCACACAGAACCACCTTGGTTTTACTCTTTTAGGCACGGTCATGACCCCCAACTACATAGACTCCAGTAGCCTCAGTGTGGCCCCCTGGTGTGACTGCATCAACAGCGGCAACGACCTAGAGGAGTGCTTGAAGTTTTTGAATTTCTTCAAGGACAATACGTGTCTCAGTGAGTGTCTTTAAAAAAAACATAGGCTACAAACACGTTTTTCCCTCTGAACTCAAGCTGCACGTCTGCGTTTCTTGTGTCTGCCTCCTCCTTCTCTCTCTTGTCCCTTGTTTTCCTTCCTGATCACTGAAAATCCAGCACCTTTTGGCCATGCTGTGTAACGCAGCTGGGGACAGAGCAAGTGATGAACTGGGTGCTGCCAAAATTGAGCATCCAAAAGCCCGAGAGAGCAAGAGATTCCAATAACCGAGGGTACTGAATGGGGGGGAAGAACACTTCTACCCACAGATCAAATTTTGATCTTGGCAACCAGCCCAGAGCCTGTTCCAAAGGTTCTTAAAACCTGGGCAGAGTGTATGATGTGAGACACTCAGGCAAATTAGATGGGGTAGGCCTCCAAGGGCTTTCTGAGAAAAATTAGACGGCTAACGTCAATAGCCCCCTGGCCCGTCTGGGCTGGCTCAGGAAAAGTACACACTGAGAGAAGCCGACAGTGCAGCCAGCAGCCTTAGGATGGTTGGTTATCAGGAGAGGGACATGAGCCCCCAGAGTGCGGGAGGGGTGCGGGTGTATGTGTGTGTGTGGGCAGGGGGGACTCCTGCTTGGATATAGTATTGGTTATTATTGCAGGATCCTTTAGGCCAAGCATGTTCCACCTTTGGCCCAGGACGGCTTTGAATGAGGCCCAACACAAATTCTTAAATCATTATGAGATTTTCTTGTGACCTTCTTTTTCAGCTCATCAGCTATGGTTAGTGTTAGTGTATGTTATGTGTGACTCAAGACAGTTCTTCATCTTCCAAGGTGGCTCAGGGAAGCCAAAAAGTTTGAACACCGCTGCGTTAGGCAATTGGGAAACATGTTTTCCAAAGGTAGAGGGATAGAGAGAAATGCACGGATGTGAACAGCAATGTTCTCACGTGAACGTCAGCTGAGATGCTTAGGTGCATCACTCCCATTGTGTGGCAGCATCATGAATTTATCAGATGCCTTCCACTCACTCTAGAGCAGTGCCCCCCCCCCCCTTTGGTTTTCTTGGACCACACTAGAAGAAGAAGAATCGTTTTGGGCCACACATAATATACACTAACACTAACAATAGCCAATGAGCTAAAAAACAACAACAAACAACTTTGCAAAAAAAACAATCTCAAAATGTTTTAAGCAGCATTAGGAATTTGTGTTGGGCCACATTCAAAGCTGTCCTGGGCCACATGTGGCCTGCAGGTTGGACAAGCTTGCTCTATAGGGAGTGTCATTCATACACTATCTCCTTTGCTGTCATCTGCACAAGGGTCCTAGAACATGTAGGTATTAATTAAGCTCTTCATTTCGCGGTTGAGCAGATTGCTGGTCTTCACATAGACCATCATTGCCAAAGATCAGATCCAAAGGCTGAGTTCCTTGTTCTGCAACCCCCTGTCCCCTGATGGTGTCTTGTCATGCCTGATAGTGAAGGGCCCGTTGGACAAGGACAGATGCCTGAACATGAGGGACCAGGTACGACTGCCTGGAAGCAGGTGCAGACCAAGTTTCTAGGAATCAAGCTTCAGCCAATCCCTTCAAGAACCGTGTCCTCAAATGACAATTTCTCTGTGAGTCTCTGCTGCAAGGGGGCTGATTTCTAACGAATTAGCCAGCAATTTACTTCTAAATGTGCATGTGTTACTTCTAAAACCTCCTCATTGTTTCCATTGTTGAAAAGACAAATCTATGTGATTTGCTCACTAAGTACTCGAGTCATGTGGCTGCAACCAAATCATTAAAATGAAAGCTAGTGTTTGGATTCTTACGTAAAGTTCAAACCCACAAAACTAGTCTCAAGGATGGAGACATGGGCCAAGATTTTGGATATACTATGGAACTATACCTTAGGGCAATTTGTTTGGCCTTGACTTAAAAAAAAAAAGTGTATTTATGTATAGATACATTTTTTTGCTCTTTTTCACATTTCGCATGCTCTTTAGGCAGAATACAAGATTTAGTGAAGATAAAGCCATGACAATGGAGGTCGGTGTGAGAAAACATCATACCCGAGCTATCTGGAAAACCACTCCCTCACAGAGAATAAAGCTGTCCCTGCTTAATATTATTTTGGTTAAGGGGAGAAAATAGTCTGGTATCTTACTGATAAAGACTTCTCCATAAAAATAAATGCTTTTGGTCTTCAGCAGGGACGAAAGCCAGCCAGAATTTTTTAATAGTCATTCCATTTATGCTTTGATTAGAAGGGGCACAGCATACCACAGAACCAGGGTGGTGATTTTGGGCTCTTGCAAAAGGCCCTAGAGTCGGAGGAATCGGAATTTGTACATTCCACCCCAAATGTAGTCACTCAGTTCTGCTCACTTCAAATTAACCAGACATCCTCAGACACCCCCATCAAGAACACGACTCCAATACCTGTTGGCTTCCTTGGCCAGAAAGTTGGGAGGGACTTTGGTCTTTCATTGCTGTTGTTGTTATTCATTGCTGCATCCTCAGCAGAGAGCTGTGCCTGGCACTTAAGAGATCTTTGATTGACGTTTGAATTAATGAATGAATGAGTGAATGAGCAAATGAATAAAACAAACTCCCCAGTGCCAAGACCAACCCACTGGGAAGCACAGGTAAATTTCAGTGAAAGGCAGAGGGTCCCTTTATCCATGTATCTCAAGGAGAAAAAGGAAGGTGTTATTGGTCTCTTGTTGCTGTTCTGGCCATTCACGGAAACCCATCCCCCATAAACCTCTGTCTGAACATTTTACCCACCGCTTGAGCCATGTAACATGGTTGGGAGCATGAAAAGCATTTATACTCATTTAAAGCTGTCTTGTACAGCCTAAAAAATGTAAAGTTGTAGAAAACAAGCTTCCAATTTCCTGAACTTAAAGGATAACAATTTTAGAACAAAATGTCACTTCTAAGATGAACATTAGGCTTAAATTATTCTGTCTTGTATATCAAAAATGCTGGCTAAGAGTCAGATATTAACAACTTGTACAGTCAGGTCCCAAATGGAGGCATTTGATTTCTTATACAATGAATATGAAATAAAAAAAAAAATTTCTAAATCCAGGCCAAATCCCCAAAGACCTGATTAAAAACTGTTTTTTATTCATTTGGGTGAGGGGAACAACACACAACCAATTTATTCTCGCCATAAAAAACAATCTAATCCCATGGAATTGTAATAAGCTTCTAAAATTTTACATTTTAAACTTTTTCATTTAAGCAGGGCTGCTTCTACCTAATTATGTAGATTTTGTTTGGAAGATTAGGAACAGAAAGGGAGAAAACAATCTTACTTAAATTTTCACTATATTATTGATGAGGTTTGGAGTAGACTTTTCTTTTAGAGAAACTAGTTGTGATTGTGTTGTGAACAATGCCTGCCCCATAGTAGGTGCTCTGTGGCAGTGAATCATAGTCGTTGCTGTTTGATTTTGCTGCCTGCCAAACTAATGTGAATCCTACGGAGTCACCTCAGTGTCATAATTAGGGATGTTGTACTTTTAACCAAAAAAAAAGCACTCATGAGTTTGCTTTAAGTATATAATGTTGACAGAGCACAGGGATTTCCTCGGAAAATGGGTCAGTGGATTTCATCCCAAGTAACAGGTCCGAGGCTCAGTTTCCACGGGCTCGATGGCTGAGTATTTAAAGCAAGGTCCTGGCACTTAAATAGGAACCTAATAAATATGGTTGTACTCGGAGCCTAGCTAAGGGTCCAGCTCAGTGTTTAATGAATGAATGGAGTTTTGAACATCTGACCCAGGGGCTGGCTCTCGAGGCATGTAGGCTGGATAGGTGGGTGGTTTTTGTTCAGACAAGTCCAGTGCTGTGATCAGAATTTCTACTCTGCTTTCCTGGCTTTATGTAGCTTGTCTGTTACATTTGCTGCTTGACTTTGAAATTGGATTTCCTCCTGTTTTATTGCAGAAAATGCAATTCAAGCTTTTGGCAATGGCTCTGATGTGACTGTGTGGCAGCCGGCCCTCCCAGTTCAGACCACCACTGCCACCACCACAGCCTTCCGGGTCAAGAACAAACCCCTGGGGCCAGCGGGGTCTGAGAATGAGATCCCCACTCACGTTTTGCCACCTTGTGCCAATTTACAGGTAAGAGCCGGGGTGGAACTCCCTGTTGGAGCTCACTTCCGGCGGGACACAGACTCATTTTCTGGATAGATGGTAAATGATGCTGAGGTCTGAATCTTAAAAATACATTTTAACTGTGACAAATGGAGATTGGGAAGTGCCATAGCGTGGAGACAACGATGGACTTCAAGCTGACATTTATGAGGGGCATGGCTCTGGTCAAGGCTCTCATGTATCTGTTCTTGGTGTCTTCCTTCACCTCTGAGATGAGGGCGAGGGGCTGGATAGAGCTGGATTGGCTGTTTATTTATTCCACTTATTCTGTGTTCTCTTCAAAGCCTCAGCATATCGAAAAGAAAGGAGTGCTTGGGTTTGTCCCCATCACTGTCCCTTAAACTGAATGTGGAGTCGTTTAACTGTCTAAAGGTAAACCAGTGACAGGGGTCGTAGTGAAGGGTAGAGTTCTGTACGGGCTCGTTCTTCAGGAAGCAAAAGGAAATGTTCTTCCGTAGTAAGAGGCGCTGTGGGAGCTGCCCAGCAAAACCCCTCGTGTGCACGGAGCCCATTGTGAACGGCGAAGAGACTTCTGGGGAATCCAGTTCTCCTGGGCCAGAACCACAAAGTACTAACAGTGGTTTCTTGACTTTAGTCAAAGCAGAATGTTTATTCTGCCCTTTTATTGATTTTTTTTTTAAATAGCAATGAATATTCAGCCAGTGGGTAAGACATTACATATTTATATGCTCACAAAGTATTTTCATACACTTTCCCTCTTTCTATCTTACTCTCCTGATGGCTGTGGCTGAGATGCTATTATTATAGTACTGTCAGCATTGTTCTTTCATTTGAGGACACAGGGGCTCAGCAAGGTAACACTTGTGCACAACCCTGCAGAGCTGGTGAGTCACAGAACCAGAACGGGGGATCCGGAAGCCTCGTCTTCTTTTTAATGGTTCTTTCTGTATTTGGTGGGTAGTGGTGACCACATGGTGACCTTGGCCTCCTACCGTGCTAAGGAAAGGGGCAAGGATGTGTGCCAAACACTGTGCTGTCACACTTGTCACCCTGCACACTTGTCACTGAGTACATCCTTCTGTCCGCTTGCTCCCCACTAAGGATCGGTCTCACCAGAACGCCCAGCAGAGCCTTGTTTTGACAAGCACCGTCCTGGCCCACTTGGCTCCCTAGCAAGTATGGGGGGCAGTTTTTCCACTTCTGATTTGCTTGAAATCTTCTGACGCCAACATCTCCCCTCTCCTTGGATGTCCTCTATGCTCCTGCTCTCTGTCCCCTGTCCTCTGGGGTCTCACTTCCTAGCACACACCCTCAGCCACGCAGTCTCAGGCCAAGCAGATGTTCTTCATGTTTTCAGGCATTTCTTGAGCACTTCCTATCTCCAAAGCACTATGCAGAAAATGCCAGAATGAGGAGAAAATTATGACACCCATCTGCCCCATCTCACAGCAGGGCCTCAAGGCTCAGGCAGGGCAAGTGACTCATACAAGGTCCCACAGCGAGTGCACGGTGGGTCTGGAGCCAGACACAGCACCCCGGAGACAGTGTCCGTGTCAGCTCTGACCAGGGCTCGGCTTCCTGCTCCTCCCAGGTCCACCGCTGGGTCCATTCACATGCCTGGATCAGTACAGGCAAGTGGCCAGTTGACAAGAGGACCTTGGTACCATTGGGGGGTTAATAGTGGCTGGAGGTGGTTCCTGGCCAGAAGGGCTCTTGGCTGCAGTGGAACTGGTTCTTTTCTGAACGCGTCTAAGGGCGTACAGTGTGACTATAGGGGCAGCGTGCAGCCTATTTATGAAGCTCCTTCTGTGTTTTGGAAACTTCAGGAAGATGGGCATTGAAAAATCATTCTCTCCTTGGTGAACTTGAAAAGAGGAGGCAAGATGCAGCTTGTCAACATTTTTAGGTCAGGCTAAGAGATGACCTCTTAGAAGCAGACGCATCATTGTGAACCCCTGTGCCCACCGCCCGCCCCACTGCCACCTGATCACAGCGCCTGACTTCTGCTTCTCATGGGGCTGTGCGTGGCTTGGACACAAAGGATTTTGCCTCTTAACACAGATCTGCACAATGACCCCTTCCTGCAAAGAGGGCTCTGTACTGCCAAAGGGTTACCCCGGCAACATCAGAGGGACACGTGGGCACGGCTACAAAGACACAGCTCCTTTCCTTCCCAGGAGTCATCGGAACTCTGTCTCATAAGTAGAGGGGCGAAGCAAAATGAAAGCCTGCCGTTTTGCTCAGGGCAGAGGGGAAGTGGCGATGTGGGACTCCGGAGTAATGAGGTGATGGCCACACCTGTCTTCCCAATGCCACACACACTAGGGTCCACAGAACCTCGTCCTTCCTCCGAAGATGAGTCCTGCTTGAGCCCGTGTTTGCACAGGTGAGGCGTCCGTCGAGGGCGTGGGCATGGCTGTCACCCCTGTGTTGCGACCCAGGCTCCTGTCTTCACCAGCATCAGAGTCTCTCCCAGCCTCGGCGTCCGCAGCTGTGAAAGCAGAGGCTGGCCGGGCTGCTGGACTTGAGCGGATGAGCGGGCAAAGGCTTCAGTGCTTAGAGCAGTGCGAACGCTCCAGAAAGGTGCTTTCAGATGCCACACGCCACGCCAGCTGCATCTTGCCTCCTCTTTGCAACTTCACCAAGGAGAGAATGATTTTTCAATGCCCATCTTCCTGAAGTTTCCAAAACACAGAAGGAGCTTCATAAATAGGCTGCACGCTGCCCCTATAGTCACACTGTATGCCCTTAGACGCGTTCAGAAAAGAACACACGCCACGCCTGCTGCCACGGCAGCTGGCCCCTTGGTCCCTATGCAACAGGAAACGGATGGGGGTGGTGTGCCTCGCTTGGCATGGGGTGTTACGCTGGGGAAAACTGATGTGAGTTAGCACTACTAGGTATAGAGTGTATTTTGTTTTGTTTTGTTTTGTTTTCAAAACATTCTGGATGCCCCTATACTCCTTACAGCATCCCATGAGTCAGGTATGGCAGACGTCCTTCCCTTTTACACATGAGGCAATTGAGGCAGGGAACAGCCAGGTGACTGACCTGAGCTCACCTGCAGGTCTCTGGCAGGGTGGGGACTTCTGCCTCTGAAGCCAGCGTACTTTTTGCCTCGTCCCACAGCCTGGGACCACCTGGACTCTCGCTTTGAATTAGGAATGGACAGAGAGGAGGAAGCAAAAAGCGGAAAAAGGAGGTCAGGCGGCCTGTGTCTTTCTGCATCTGGCTTAGTTCACTTAGCATAACGTCCTCCAGGTTCCTGTGGAATCTAAAAACGCACAGCTCTGAGACGCAGAGAGTAGAATGACGGGCACAGGAGGCTGGGGGTGGCGGAACCGGGGAGATGATGGGCAGAGGGTGCGGTTTCAGACACGCAGCCTCAGTGAGGTCTGCAGCTCTAACGTACAGCCCCGTGGCCAGAGTTCACAGTACTGTACTGTGTATTGCACTTGGTTAAGACGGTCCATCTTAACTGTTCTCACAACCCTCCCACCCCCCCCACCACCAAATGCTAACTAGGTGAGGGGGTGGATAATATGTTCATTAGCATGATTGTGGTAAACGTTTCACCACGTATACCTATATCAAAACATCACATAGTACACCTTCAATACATACCGTCTGAATTAGTCAGTTATAACTGCGCAAAGCTGAGGGGAAACGAACCAGGAAGCTGGTTTGGAGAGAGCCGTGTGCCCCAGTTCTTCCTGGCGGCAGAGATGTGAAAATGATGGGACCACACAAAGCTCAGCTTGTCCTGAGGCTGGATCTCTTCATGCCGCAGCCCCAGGAGACAGGGTGTAGGGAAAGATCGGAAAGTTTGCCAGTACAACTTATTGCAGCTTGATGATCTAGGATGACTTATATTAAGAACTGTTGAACGAATCACTGGAGGCCAGGGGATGGGGGGATGAACAAGTGATGAGAGGCAGGCCTCAGCCCATGAGAATGTGGTCCCTGGCGCTGGATCAGGACACTTGGCTCGGGCACAGGCCCCCAGGAGACTGGCTTTCCCCATCTAACCTTCCTTTGTCTGCCTGGCTGTCTGTCTCCCAATAAATCACCATTTGCCAAGCGGTCCTAGAGTTCTTTTAGAATGGCGTTTGTCCCAGCCACACACGTCATTACTCAGAATAGAACCGACTTCAACCAGCTGGGGACCCATCAGTAATGGATTTGGAGAAAGTCAACTATCTTTGGCAGCTCTAAAGTTCACTTCCCTTGAGAAGCACCCTCTTGTAATATTTTAAAACATACAATAATATGAGGAAACTCTGGGAGACTTGAGTTTCTGTCTTAACATTTGAGCTAGATTTCCCCCTTGGATGGGAAGCAAAAAGAATAAACATTTTCAAAAGTCAGCTTCGAAATGTAATTATCAACAAACCAGACACAGTCCTGTTTGGGACAATGGTAGCCTTGGATGTGGTGTGTGCACGACTCATTTACAGTTCCTATGAAAGGTTCAGCTTTAAAAAAGGAAAGCTGATTGATTAGCATAAAATGTCATAGAAACGTCCAAGTGCTGGCTCCCTGAGGTGATAAAATACCAGGTTTTGGGTTGCCTACCAAGTTCCCATGTCAGGATTAAGTGCCAGTCGTATTAGGAACAAGTGTGACACTGGCCATTCTGTAGCTCTTTGACTTGTACAAAATGGTCACCTGAAAAACAAATAATAAAAAATTCTACCCATTATTTCATCTTCTGTGCACTTGAGTGGTATGGTAGCTGGGAAACCAAACGATTGTACTTGTCACTTAATGAAAGAAAATACCTTTGGGAAGTGTAAGTAACAGCAAAAGTCTCTACTTGGCACTTGCAGGCCCCTGGTTTTCATGATCAAATAGGGTGATAGGATCTGGGGAGTACAGGCTTGGGACCAGGGCTCAGGACCCCTGAGAAAGCTTCCCTGCCTCTGCCCCTTCCCCTTAAAGAGATGTAACAGGCAAGGGAGAGGAGAAAGGCTGACAGAGGAGCATGCCCACTCAGAGCCAGGACTGGCAGGATGGCTGGACGGCTGTGGACAGTGTGCGCGAGTTCTAGCAACCAGTGCAGACTGAGCTCAAACTCAGTTTTGCAAATTTTGTTTTTTGTTGGTGATAGTAGTGGTGGTCTTTTTTTCTTTGTATATGTGTGTGAATCAAGTAAAACATAGCCATGGGTGAGACATAGGGGGTCAACATGTGTAGTTTTAAGTTCAAGCCCCCCCCCTCCGCCCCCATCCTAATGGGACCTCTAAGGTAGCCTTCTAGAAAACCAAGCAACTTTCTCAGTCATAAAAGATGTGAGCAGCTTCCAGATCGACAGCCTTCGCAAGAGTGCTCCCTGCTAAAACCAGCCATGCCAAGCCAGCTGTCCCCTCCCCACTCAATGATCACATCATCTACCTTGGTGGGCACAGTGCTGGCCCTCATGGGCCACAGAGGTGGGCATCTTCCCTGGAACAGAGGACATTCGGCATCCACTGGATTTCCAGTTAGGTCCACACCTCCATGGCACCCCTGCAAAGCCTCAACACAATCAGTCCCTTCTCTTCACAGAGTATAATTTGAAGCGTCTAGAAATGAGCTGGACACGTGTGGGTATAGCACGTTTACAGGTTGATAGGAGGTGCAACAGGATTCGCCTGTTGCTAACACCTGCTTTTAACCCATCTAACTTCTACCCATTAGAGTATTTGAGTATTGAATTTGAATATTGAAGATTAAAGCACTGCATTAGAATATTGAAAATAATCTCCATCTGAAACAAGACGTTCCACGCCCCCGCCCCAGGAGACATAAGCGAAGCCCATTTGTCCCCAATAGGGCCAGGCTGGACTGGGAATGATTTTGAAACTCTTCTCAGGGCCAAAGTCCAGAAGTCTGGATGTGGCAGGAGGGCGATTATCCAAACTTGCTAAATACCCAGGACTCCACTGGCTGTGTGACCAAGTGAAATTCTAAGTGTTGAGTTTTAAAAGGAAAGCTGCCAATGGGTGTTCTGTAAATCATTTGTGCCAGCAGACTGACCCCATTATGTCAGCTAATCCTGGAAATACAGGAGGTAAATTTAAATCTTCGAGCATGAAGCACTTAATCAATATTCTAAATGTTTTTCTTGCAATTTATGCGAGCAGAGCAATGGGGTGCTTTGGCGTCCCGTTAATCTTCCAGTGGAGAAGAGGTGCTTGAGAGCAAGGCCAAGGTGGTGGGAATTTGCACAGGATGGCTGGGGGGAGGGCAGGAGCTGAGGGAGGGAGGAAAAGTGCTTATCTGTACACCAGGCCCCTGGCAGGGGGGCCTCTCACTCACTGTGCTCACTCCACCCCCTCCAGCTACCCTGAGGGCATTTCCTCGGTGCTTTCTTTTTCACCTGCGCTTGACAGCCGGTGAGTTACTTTGCCTGGAAGAGCAGGAGCTTGGAGTTAGTTGGACCCGAGAGAGAATGCTAGCTCACCTCCTATTGCTGTGTGGCCTGGGCAAGTTTCTTGTCCTCTCTGAATAAGTACTGTAACAATACCACCCCCCTCTCAGGTTTGTTATGACGATAAAAGAATTGGTACCTGTGTGTAAAGGGCCCAGCAGGGCTGGCCAACCTTCTGCACTTGGAAAGTGGCTGTCACTGTTATCGTGATTGAATAGATGTGTCAGAGCAAGCTTGTCCAACCCGTGGCCCATGGGCTGCATGTGGCCCAGGATGGGTTTGAATGCACTCAACACAAATTTATAAACTTCCTTAAAACATGAGATTTTTTTTGCGACCCTTTTTTTCCCCCTTTTTTAAGCTCATCAGCTATTGTTAGTGTTAGTGTATTTTATGTGTGGCCCAAGACGATTCTTCTTTTTCTGATGTGGCCCAGGGAAGCCAAAAGATTGGACAGCCCTGTGTTGAGCTTTAACTGCATGCTGGGGCCGTGGAGGAAGGGCTGTTGCTGGGGGCCGGGGGCCGGGGGCCACAGAGAGAAAAGGATGGAGCTCCTTAGATTTTGCTTCCTTAATCCGGAAGAAGTATCAGAATCAAGTGATATCCCGCTGGTTCTAAGACGTGGTCATTGCAGAAAGTCCCAAGGGGAAAAAGGAGGGAGGTAGCCTTGGACAGCAAGCCAAGAAGGAAAGAAAACCAAAGAAAGGACCAGCTCTGAGGGGTCAGAACTGCCCTCACTGGCCCTCTCTATGCTCAGAAGGAGCCTCTCCTAGGAGCCACATCCTCACAGTCAGCTTCTTGGAGCTGTGAGAGCAGTCAGATCTTGGTGCAGCCTGGGGACAGAGTGGGACCGTCTGCCAAAGGCACTTGCCACGTCTCTTTAACCAGTACTGGCATTGGGAAGAGGTGACACAATTGTAAACAGGAGATGATGGTGTATGAGAACTAGCCCAGCCTTGTAGCCTCACCGACCAGGATTCTACAGGGCTTCCCATGTCTGCTTTCTGCGGGTACTATTCTGTGCTTAATGTTCATCTTTAAACTCAGTTCTAGGGGAAGCCGGGATGGCTCAGTGGGTTAGGCGCTCACTTTGCAGCGCCGGGGACTGGGGATCAAATCCCAGCCCCGGCCCGTGTGGAACCATGTGCTGAACTGGGGAGCTCCCCCAGTTCAGTTCTCTCTCTGTCTCTCTCTCTCTCTCTTTCTGTCAAAAATAAAATTAAATTAAATTAAAAAATAATAATAATAATAATAAACTCAGTTCCTAGATGGACTGTTAATTGCAATTGAAAAACACGTGAGTCAGTGTGCTCAGCGCTCTGTATGTATATGAACATCACTATAGAAATGTTCCATCTCGAACAATTTTTTATTGTTTATATGCCACCTAAACAGTGTCGTACATGCAAGTGGTCCCCAAGCTCCACTTTGGGAAGCATTATATAAACAGTCTAATCATGTGACAGATCCCAGAACGATTTGCTTTGAAAACTTACATCACCTTTTTATTTTTTCATGGTGTGGAATTAAAAAAGCAAATGTGCCTGTAGCACTTCCCATGAGTCAAGTGTTGGTCATTCTATACATATACCATACATACTGAATCCTGATAGTAACCTTCGCAGGTCAGTACTAGTACTGCCCCCCCTCCTTTTTTTTTTGGACAATAGACCTGAGATTTGGAGAGGCTTGCTGGGAAAAGGCAAAATAGAAAAGTAGCATGTTTCCCCTCTGCGCATTTTAAATGGCTACACGGCATTAACCTAACTCAGAGCACTTTCCCTTTTTGTTTCTGCTTAACAGTATTCACTGACTATAGATTCAATGAGTCCCTAAATTCTTGCTGAACATCTGGCAGATTGAGGTGCCGGACTGGTTCATAAACCAGTATAAAGAAAGATAATGATGCCTGTTCTGACACCAACTAGTGTCCTGTGTGACAACTCAATTCTGACACCAGGCCCCCTAGTTAGCATGGACTCCGCAGTTAAGGACGCGGTCCGCGACAGCACTATGGCAGGTGCCAGCCACACTTAGGGTCCCTGGCCACCTGCACTTCTGACCAACAAGCTACAGATTCAGAGGTTCCCACAGCCCCCTCCGCTTTAAAGACTCAGCACTGAAAAAAGTGCTACACATAGCCATCACAGTTTTATTATAAAGGATACAAGCCAGGACTGGCCAAATGGGGAGATACTTGGGCTGAGCTCTGGGAGCGTCTCCAATGGAGAGCTTCTATGGAATCCCCCACAGAGAAGACCCATCACTGTCCCAGCACATCAATGTGTCCACCAATCAGGAAGCTTCCCTGAGCTTCAGGGATCAGGGTTTTAGTGGGGTTTCATTACAGAGGCACGGTCGCTTACTTCCCTGTCATTCTTTGCTGAAGGTGAGCTGCACCCCTCAATGCCAGTCTTGCAAGCTTCAATTAGGATTATTTAATGACCTCTTGGCTACGAAATGAACAGTCTCCCAGGTCAGGCTTGCTCAACCTTGGATCTGCTGACATTTCGGTCTGGATAATTTCCTGCTGTGAGGGCTGAGCTGGGCGTTAGAGATTATTTAGCAGCCTCCCTGCTTCTACCCCCTAGATACCAGTAGCCCCTTTCCCCAATTGTGACTACCAAAAACATCCCCAGACAAATGCCCTTTTGGGGACAAAGTCACCTCTGGTTGAGGACCACTGTCCAGGAAGTGAGGGCTGCCTCAGAGACCCCTCCTATCCTTTGTACTAACCAGGGAAGTGGAGGCGTTTGAGGATCTTGTCAGGTTTCCTCCTCACGTGGGAAGGAGCATGAGGCGTTGTAAGAGCCGAGTGGCACATTGGATCGTCTTTCGTAGACAATGCAGACAAGGATAATAATAAGGCAGGGCTGTGGTTACCGTCAAATATCCATTCAGAGCAGGACCCTTGCATAGTAATCGTAGGGGATGTTAATCGAGGCTCTGGACCTCACAGGAGTACATGGCCTTTGGGCCCTCACAACCTCCCCTTCTTGACTGATGCTTTTAAGCACCCTACACCCGGGCTAGGACAATACAGGTGACATTTCAAAGGAGACTTTTGCCAAATGACCAGAGGAGATGTGAGTGTCAGGTTCCTCACGTATGGTCATGAAGGATGGAGAGTTTTAGGACAAGTGAAGATGAACTGGGAACCTCTGGCCAATGCCAGACACATGGACCCTGAGGCCTTCACACATGCCCTGAATCTAAATGACTGCGGCAACCCAGGTGCCATTTCCTGAGCCTTTTGTTTAAGAAAAATGGTCTTGGTGCCATGTGTTACTTGTGGCATTTGGCTTATGTTCTTTGTGAAATTTCCACCGTTTTTACAGAGAGTTTTCTAGCACCCACTGTTGTTTTAATCTCATTTAAAAAGTCCACATCTTGGCTACACCTAGTATTTCCTTTGCATAATGCTTTTCTGCTCAGAGTGAGTTTATCTCCCCACTCTGGGAGAAATGAGCTATGGGGCTGGGGGTGGGGGTCTTAGCAGAGGTGACCCCACATCCCCACCCAGGCTGCATCCGGGCACCCCTGGAGCCTGAAAAACCTCACCTCACAGAGCTCTGGACCGGCTGCCCAGTGGCCCCGGGGCCATGTGTGATGGGCCCGGTTTCTCCCGGCATGGACTCTGCCAGCGGCCTCCTGGGACCGAATCTTCTAGGCTCCAGGTGGCAGCAGATGAGCTCAGAGAGAAACTGCATCCCAGAATCCACCCACGTTAGCCCTGGGAGGAAGGAGGCTTGTTGTAACAACACTTTTTTTTTTGTTCGAAATAACTGCTTAGAGAGCGTTTTCAGAGCCCCTCATCCACGAGAGTGCTTGAATTTAGAGCTGAAAATTGAGTATTACTCCGTTCGGGCTGCCCGACAATCCAGTGTGCTGACATGCATTTTCAATTGAGTATTCAGACCCTATTGGAAATGGAAGCTTGCAGGGTATAGCTGGTACCTCCCAAAGGGGAATTTTATCGTAGGGGCCAGGCTTCATGGTAGGTAGGTATGCCTGTCACCCTCTGTCACAGAATGCAGTGTTGTGCACCGTATTCGTTTGCTAGGGCTGCTATGACAAAGTGCCACAGACAGGGTGGCTGAAACAATGGACATTCATTTCTTGCTGTTCTGAGGCTGGAAGTCAAGATGAAGGTGCCTGCAGGTTTGCTTTCTCTGAGGCCTCTCCTTGGCCTGCCCATGGCTGCCTCCTGTCTGGGTCCCCACATGGCCTCTCCTCTGTGTGTGACCATCGCGGGTGTCTCTCCTGTGTCCAAACCTCCTCTTCTTATAAGGACCTCAGTCCCACTTGATTAAGGCCCACCCTGAGGACCCCATTTAACTCAACCACCTCTTTAAAGACACCATCTCCAAATCTAGTCACATTCTGAAGTACTGAGGGTTAAGACGTCGACGTATGAATTATGGAGGGACACAGTTCAGCCTCTAACATTATGTGTAAGGGACAGTACTCAGTAACTAAACATTTGTCATTTTAAAGATACCACTTGTGAGGCACCTTTAACAGGGGAAACACTATCACCACAATAAGCTTTTCCTGGTCCACAGGGTCCTGTTATGGGTCACGTGTGCAGCCTTTAAACCATATACGATGGGCTGTGACTCTTGGCCTGTCCTGTGGTGGAAGGAACATGGGGAAAGGTACCTGCCTCCGGGGAGGGGCATGAACTCCCCCCCCCCCCACACACCAGCAAATGGCAGGTGCTCTCTGCCTCATTGAAGCAGATGCTATCAGATTTGAGGTGACTACAGACTTAATTCGGGTAATGATCTCTTTGCGATTGGCATGTTTGCATTGTAGCAAAGTTTGGCTCAACATATTGGTAGAATACACAATACTGTAATCTAAGATTATTTCATCAGCAGTAACGGGTTTTATAATTCATTTAAAAAAGTTGTAATGGGCTTGAGCATCTTTAGCAGAGTTTAACAATATAGCATTTTTATAGCTGGCTGTAAAAATCCAGATTACGGTTTTAGCAATTGTGCCATTCCATTTTATAGTTTAATAATTGTTGAAATGAAGAAGAGTAAAGTTCCTCAAAACCAATTTAATGACTTAGAAAAAATAGCCTTTATCCAAACCTATAGCACACCTATAATGGACCCAGATGTCACATTTTCAACAAAGGCAGATAGTGGCACATATTTTTGTCAATGACCAAACCCTCCAAATGAAGCACACAGAGTACCGTATCTCTGCGTTATCATTTTTCTTCCTTTTTTTCTCTTTTATCCCTAATCCGTGGCTAGAATTAGCCTATCTGTCCAGCACAAGGTGAACACCAGCTAAGCCAGAGGGCTTCATCAGGAACAGGGAGTACTTGGATCTTTCTTGAGAAGGTCCTTCACTTTACAGATGGCTCCTTGATCAGACCACTTCAACCCTAGCTCTGAACTCTAATAGAGTAGCTTATTAATGCCCCAGAAAACCCATACGTCCCGTTCTGGGAAGTAGCAAAATGAGGAGCCCTAAATTGTAACAAAATTATATACTATCATTAGGCCTAATAAATGTGTTAGCAGTTAGCATCAGGGAGAAAGCACTGTCTCATGTTGTCATTGGAATGATAGTTGGTGTTATTGTTTCTGGGTTTTTTCTAGCGGTATATTGTCAGACAACTGGAGGCAATATAAGAGCAGAGCTGGGCTAGGTACACAAACCCCGTTACCTTGGACCACAAGGACCTCGGGAAAAGGATCCCAGGGCCCTGGGGTGAGTGTGACTCCTGGGCAGGCCAGCTTTGGCTCAGCCCTGCTTCTGGAGCAGAGGTGGCAGTGGTCAGGGGAAGTCCCATGTGGCTAGGTTGCTTTCTTTCTGGGGTACAGTCTAGGGCAGGGGTTCCCAACCTTTTTATACCCTAGGGCGCATTCTAAAATATCAGTAGGGTGGCGGGCACCAGCTATTTCTAAGGATATTTATTATTGAACAAGAATAAAAAATAATAAAAATAATTTTAAAATAATAAATTTATTGTACAAATTATATACACACAAAGAAACATATATACAAACCGCAATACAAAGTAAATAAAAAACACACGTATAATAAAATCATTTAAAAAAACATAAAAGAAAACATCAATAAAAACAATCTGTCAGTGTGATCTTTGGCACTGCATTTCATTGGCCAGTGCCTCGTAATTAGGAGAGTATGACGACAAACAATTATTAAGATGCTCATCGGTAAGTCGAGATCTACATCGTGATTTTATTAAATTCATGTTTGAAAACAAAGATTCACATAAATACGTTGACCCGAAAAACGATTTGCTTTTATATGCCGCTTTTTTAAAAAAATGGGAACCTTTCTTTGTCGACTATGTTCCATAAGTCCTCTGATAGTAAGGATTTTAGCAAAATATCGTTCTTAAGGTTCAAAATTTCTAACTCTAGTTCTTCTGCTTTCCCCTGAACAAGGTCTGCAATACATGCGGCTAGTTCTATTCCATTTATTTGGCAAGTAAAAGGATTGATACAGAAGGAGACAATTGGCTC
>PVKE010014239.1:0-35288 GCA_004027555.1 Craseonycteris thonglongyai
CATAGGAGAGTCCCCTGGATTTGTTGGTTTGAATCTTTTACTTGGATAATCTCCACAACTTCAAACACTCAGGCAAGCTAGCCCAGTACCTGTGGTATATAGAGCTCCTTAGTTAGTGTCTCTATCAAAGCTTCCCTCCCCTTCCCTATCTTTCTTCAGTTTAATGAAAAAGAGGCAAATTTTAGTGAATGTAGAAAGTTATTAGCGCTTGGTTTGTCCTGGGTAGAGACTGAACTGAAATATAGGTATTCTGGCTTTTTGCTGAATGCACTATTCAGTAGACCAATCTATTCAGATCTGATACATAGCTAAGAACAAACACTAGAATTGAAGACTAGGGCGTTAAAAATATCCCAGGATTTGTGATGGGCAGCCCAGGAATCACCATGAAAGGGAAAAAGATATGACTGGTGTCTCCTCTATAACTTGTACTAACCCTTAGCCAGAGTGATGGGGAAGTTGGGGGGAAGCCAGAGAGATAAGAAGGTCAGGGGGAGATGTATCATCTCTACATCTTCTCCAGGGTACCTTTCAAATCTGTAATATATACTCATTCACTCAATGAGACTTTGGATGCCTACTCTGTACAAAAATAAAATTCAGACTCTGCCTTATAAATTAGATAAGAACTGGCCCTTGATATAAATAACACAAATGTTATGAAATCTGATGCAAAATACAGTGGAAGGTCCCATTTTCATATACAATCCAGTTATAATGCTTTACCTGAGACTGCCTCAATTTTTGTAGTGAATTAAATATTTCTTAGAAGAATATTTAATCCTGTGCATGAAGGCAGTGGAATAGGATGTAGCTGTGAGGTTCAAATAGACCTGCATTTGCTTTTCAGCTCTTTTCACATAATAGCCCTGGGCCTGTGACAGTCACATCTCTCTCGAAGCCCCAATTTTATCATCCACAAAATAGCAACAGTAATAATATGTTTTTTACAGGAATATTTTGAGGATTAGAGATAATTTATATGAAGTGCCTATCAGACAGTCTGACTCATTACAGGTACTCAAAAAGTGGTAGTTTATACTTATCCAAAAATTACTTATTGTGCCTTTATAATATATAAAATATTTTGGTTTTGTACCATAAGGTATATTATCCTTAAAACCCTACTATCTACATAAGATGAATGCTATGTAACATTTAAAGATAGATGATTAGTTCAGCCACCACCATGCTTCTGAATACCCCAACCATGGCCGAGCCTAATAATGCCTCTGGTAAAAGTGTCCATTGAGGATGGAGCATATGCTGATAAAATGCCTTCTGTGTGATGTGTTTCCTGGAAAGATTCGTTTTCTTCTTGAAGTTAGAAGTTTTAAAAACTGGGGGCGGGGGGAGGGGGTATTGGATGCATTGATTTGATCTTAAAATGTCTGAAAAAAATAGATACTTTGATGGGATGGGTGACCTGATGTTTTCCACTCAGGGTCCCAGAAATTGATCTTCCTTAGTTCTCAGGACCATCAACGTGCAGAACTGGAGAAGTCTGCACTGTGAGCTAAGCCAGCCCTTCCTTCTCCAGAGGAGGGAGTGGCCTTTGGGGACATTAAGTGACTTGTTCTTCTGATTCCAGTAGATGGGTAGATGGGAATTGCAGTTTGAGCTCAGAGCTCACACAGCCTCAGCATCATTTATGGCTTTCCTGCTGTCTTCCAACCCTGGAAAACATTTCATCCCTGTGCAAAAATTAAGAAGAAAACATCCCTTTCCAACTTCTCTATAACTCCAGAGTTACTGACCTTCAGTAAATATACAAGCACTGAAGCAAATTAAATTCTTAAAATTCTAATTCATATGAATCTGCCTTCCTGGACAAAAATGAATCTATGGGTCATGAGCCATCATTTTGTTTTATTTCTGCCTTTATTATTTGTGAGGTGGTTGATTTGAAGGTGAAAATATATAGGCTTTAGAATTAGAGAAATTTTGGGTTAAATTCAGGATTCAAATATTAGTATCACTAAAGGAAAATTATTTTTTCCATGAATCTTCTGAAGAACTTTGTGATGTGGGTGTTATGCCCATCTATAGATAAGAAAACTAGGGTTCAGAGAGATTAACTAAGTAACTTCTTTGATGTCACATATATCAAAAGAGATGGAGCTAGTCATTGAACTCAAGTTATCTGGGTTTGAAGCAGGGGTTCTTCTCATTTCATGCTAACTTCTGTGGTAGTATATACAAAGGGCCTGTGGTAGAAGGAGTGTGGCATATGAGATTCTCAAAGAGATTCTACTTTTATGTCATTAAATGTATAGATTAGAAGAAGCAAGGTATGGCCTTCTTTATACTAAGAAGTGCTGAGGTGGCCCTGATTTATTGTTTACGGCAACCTCAACAGCTAGCCACATCAGTCTGAAATGGTCTTACTCCAGCCTGAGAAAATAACTACACTCAGTTTCCCCTGAAGGATTGAGATACTATGTATAGACGTACTATTAATTTACTTCATGTTTCTTGTATGCCTTACGAATATGCTGTGCTAAGTGCTTTGTATTAATTTAATGCTCTACACACTCTTATGTATTGGAAATTTCAAGATTAGGTAATAGGCATCTCAAATGTAACTCATCCAAAGCAACTCTTGATGTACATTCTTTTCCTCACCCAAACCCACTCACTACTCTTCCTGGGTTACTGATTTTACTAAATATTACCAGTTACCCAGTTGCTCACAGCAAAAATCTAGCAGTCATCCTTGATTCTTTTAATCAGTAAATTGATTACTCCTTCTTCAAACAATGGCCTATCTACTTGTCTCTTGTCACCTCCACCGCTTGTCCCTGCCACCATCATCTCTTTGTAGTCTCCCTGATTCCTTTCTTGCCCACAATCTACTTCCTCCTGTCTTCTTCACAGTGAATTCTTACACAGCACCTGGAATGATCCTTTAAAATTTAAGCCAGACCTTAGAATTCTACAATGTGTTCATATCACACTTAAAATAAATAAATAAGTAAATAAATAAATAAATAAAGCCAGGGCATACTGGGATAGCTCAGCAGGTTGAGCACTTGCTTTATAACTGCAAAGTCTGGGGATCAAATCACGACCCCAGCCCTGTGAATCCACATGCTGAACTGCGGCACAGCTGGTAACGACTGGGATGGCAGTGAAGGTTCTCACCTCCCATGTGGAAGGCCCCCAATTAGGTTCCTGCCCTGTGAAGCCCCTTCTTTCTCTCTCCCACCTCTCAAACAATAAAAACAATCTTTAAAGATTTTTTCTTATCACACACACACACACACACACACACACAAGACAGACACAGGACAAAAACTACATGATACCACCTCATATATGAGGAATCAAAGACACAAATTATTTTTTTCTAATGGAAGCAGACAATAGAATGGTATTTACCAGGAGCTAGAAATAGGGGGAATAGGAGAGTTATTAATAATAGGGTAAGTTTCAATTTTGCAAGGTGAACAGTTTTAGATCTCTAGTTGTACAACAGGGTACTTATGAGTATAATTAACAATATTGTATTATATACTTAAAGATTTGATAAGAGAGTGGATCTTATTTGTGTTCTTATCACACACACACACACACACACACACACATGAATGTGCACGCACACCCATACCATTCGCTATAGGCCCCACATTATCTAGCTTTGCTTTTTTCCTCCCTTATGCTTCTTGGCCATAGAGGTCTTCTTGGTGTTCCAACCACTCCACACTCATTTGTCCCTCAGGACCTTTGCACTTGCTATTCCCTCTGGAAAGTTCTTTCCTCAGATAGCCTCACATCTTTCTTTTTCTTCATATCTCTGCTCAAATATCATAGAGACTTATACTACCCATTATGTTTAAAATAGCACTTTAATGTTCACTTATTTTTCTATCCCTACTACCCTACCTTTATTTATCTTTATATGATTGACATTATTTTATATATGTATTATTTGATTGTTTTTTTATCTTCCTCTGGAAAGTTTTTGTAGGAGATCAGGGTATCTTTCTTGTTCGCTATGGGTTCAGTATTTGTAATAATTTTTGATACACCACAGACATGCAAAATACCATTGTTGAATGAATAAATCAATGAATGAATCAGTCCTACAGAGAGTAAGTTAACTGCCACATTTCCAGTAGCTAGTAAGTGGGAGAACCAGAATTTGAACCCAGGCACAGAAACCTACCCCATTTCTATCCAAAATGCTGCCTAATATGCTGTGGAAATGTTCCTGTCACATGTGGGAATCTTGATGTACACACAAAAGAAGACATGGAAAATAAAAAGTGAAATAATTATTTTTCTATCTCTTAACCTGCTTGTAAGTGGGCTGATTACGCAGAGGAGTAAAAGCCAGATTGAAAGTTAGTGGAACACAGATGCCGGCTAAAATATGCTCAGATTATTGCTCAATTTAAAATGACTCCAAACTTGAAAGATCATTGAGCTCCAAGAATTTTTTCCCCTTCCTTTCGTTTATTCTCTGTAAATGTTGGTGCCTTTAGGCAAGATACAGACACAACAGTTTGGCCACGCAGGTCATCCTTCTCTGTTTGGCACCCAGACTTTTTTCCTCTCTCTGCTTTCCTGTGTCCTGCATTCCATTTGGGGGACTGCACTCGAAAGGCCACACTTGTAAATTCCATCACTGCAAGAGCTCTGGTGGAAGAGACTAAAACAGTGACTGAGCTGGCTCCCTTTCCCAGAGTCACAGTAACTCCAATGGTTGGTTGTGGCCCTGGGAGAAATGGTGCTGTGACCACTGAGCCGGATTTGTTACAACACTGAGTACCGGCCCAGCTCCCAAATTTCCTAATTCATCTGGGCTAGAGCCCTAGTAGAAGTTACACTTTTAACAAGTTCCCACTGATGCCGATTCACTTTTACAGGGAGCACAGTGCGTTTTTTTCATAAGGCAGAAGCTGCCTATCTCAGCTCGGGCAAATGAACAATGTGGGGAAGGGAAGGCTCAGCATCTTGTCACTCATTCCATCAGTGATTTACTGTTTGCAATATACTGGGGAACTGAAATGACCCTAAATGTACAGAAGGATAGCAGTCATCCTGAGAACTAACCAATTCAGTCTTAAGGCAGCTCTTGTTAGTTCTCACAAAACAGGAAAATTGGAGGTTTTCAAAATGCATATTTTCTAGTTGTTGCAAAATAAAGCATATTGACTCAGGGCTGGGGATATTCATACACAAATTTGCTTCATTTACTTATTTTATTCATTGACTAACTACTCCAGGGTTAAAAGAGTGGCCCTGTCCTTGTCAGAACTGAAAGGAATCATCCTCCATGTTCTTAATGTGATGGATTTTTTTTCTCTGATGTCCTTTTTGGGCAGTAAGGCTCACAGAAACCTTCCGACTGCTTTCCTGCATAGCTGAGATATAAACATGTTTTCTTACCCATCACACGCCAATGTTTTTTGCAGATAAATGAGAATATTAATTTATGAAGCAGTTTTAACATTTTTCAAGCATGTTTATTTTTAAATACATTTGTTGTTATTGATAAGGTAAGGGTGTAGTGATTCCTTTTAAAGCATGTAGCCAAAGGTAAGACATCTGAGAACTGTAGTAGCACCCAAAAACAAAGGCTATTTTGCTATGTATTGCTTGAGGCCATAGGAGGTGGAGTGTTAAACACATTTACTCTTTGCTCTGACCACTACAAAGCACCCAGCACACAACAAAGAGAGCGCTGTGATTCTGAAGGAACAAACAAGATTAGAAAAAGCTTTGCACACTAAACTTGGACTCCTGAAGCTGAATCAGTTAGAACATTTGAAAATCCATGTTTCATAACATCTTGCCCCTTTCTGAAAACAGACAAAACCCAAAAGGTGCCTCTCAGAGCTCTGACCTGTGCTCATCCTGACCTGTGCTGATTGGTTCCGAATGGGAATGTCAGGGCAAGAGAGACTGGGTGAAGTGTGTATATGTGCTCTGGGATATCGCAGGCTTGTTACCATGCTCAGTGCTCAGTGCTCAGTGTTGAGTATGAGGTTCAAGAATTCCTGGGGTCACGCCAGTCTGACTATCTAGGTCCTGCCCAGTACGTGACCTATGTGCCAGTTCTGAATGAGTTTCCCAGAAGGCCTAACCCCAAGGTTGTAAATGTGTGTACATTGGGATAGATTGGCCAAGACTAAGGCCACGGGAGACCTGAAGTTTGGGGATTTTTTTCTTCTTACATTTAAATATTGCTTCATAAGATTGCTTACTCTCCACAGATGCTTTTGAGTACATTTCTCCAAGATGTTTGTCTCTTTAACAGTTTACATTAAAATAAATAGTGGATCTGGGTGTCTTACTCAAAGATGTACTTTCTCAGAACCAGAAACACTATGGCATATTTGTAAAGCATACCGGGGAAAACTGGTTCCTTTTCCCTTTCCTTTTTTTGTCATTGGGGGGCAAGAGAAATTCCTTACAAGTTTGCACTAAATCTCTCTCCCCAGTGCCTCCCCCCTCACCTTCATTGGCATAGACTCAGCCTTTGGCACTTTAAAAGGAAATTTCCAAAAATCCCAGAGGGATAGCTTGTGGAATCAGCAGAACCTAGCTCTTGGATTTGTCCCAGGAAAAGGGAGTCCATCAGTTTCCCTTGAAGGCTGCCTTGACCGTGTCTACCCTGTTCTGCCTACCATCTCCCTGATTCATTAGAGTACCGTTGGACACACCCTGTCTGTCATAAGACTATGACTTCCTAGGACCTCTATCCCTGTACTTGATCCAGGTACTGACATAGCATTGACCACCAATTGATTAATGAATGGTTTTGTATGTTTTAGTCACTAATATTTCCATAATAAAAATGGAAAAGTGATTTCTGAGACTCATCCAGTCTTCCTCTGATTCCAAATGACAAGTAAAATGGTCTGGAAATTAGATATAACATTTCCCAAAGCAGTTTTCAAACTTTATTTTCCATTCATATTTTTTTCAGTATGTCATGAATATCTTTAATCAGTAATAAGCACAATTATGGAACTTATGGCATGTCCGTGTTTCATTTATAATAATAATCTGTGCTCTACTTTTTTTTTTTAACATGTGTTTGTTTCTTAATGTTTCAGTTACAGTTGGTATGTGATATATTAGTTTCAGGCATACAACACGGTGATTAGACATTTATATAACCATAAAGTGATCACCTCAATGTCTTCCTGAAGATGACTTAGCTGTTTCAGGGAGCCAATGAACTGTTGATCTCACTTTTTATGTATGTGGGGGAAAAAAAGGCACAAAGAACACAAAGCAAAGCTAATACTACACCAAACAAGGAACTAGGCTAAGTTATTTCCCTTCCTCTGTACCACTCCATCCCTTTCTATTCTTGGGCATCTGCCCCTTCAAGCACTTTCTCTCATAAGGATAACATAAAACAAGTCATAGTAGGTTATAGCATGGCTGGTAATAGCTCAGAAGATGAACTTTCTCAAGGGAATTTGTATTTATGTAGGAATCAAAGTCTTAGGCAACAAGAACAAAAACTCAAGCATTGCTCTCCCATGTTAGTTGGGTAGTGAGTGTGTTGCCCTCCCATTGTCTCTGAAATAACTATCCTTAGACTTCTTCCTGACCTCAGAAACTACAAGGCTGACTTGCATAGTGAATACATATTTTCTTACTCTCACACTGACTGATATTTGCTATTTAGCAAGAAATAGGTTGGCCCAGGCCAGATTTAGGAATTAAACTCTGTAAACCTTGAGCACTGTGGGGCCCTCCTGTTGGGAAGAGGATTACGCAGCAAAAATCCTAACCCTAAACCTGGGGTTCTCAAGGAGGGGATGGGAAGCTGTGTTTGACAAGCCCAGTCTCCCATCTCTTTTATTGACCAGCTTACCCAAACCAGTAAATCCACAGAAATAGGACAGGTCATTTGAAATGGGCGTGCTCCTCACGCCTATCAGAGGTGTTCGTTCAGCAAAATTAGATCACCATTTCTACATAATATCCAAAGATACCTAACATATCTTGACTTAAAAGCAAATTGACCAAAACTTACCAGGGGCACAGGCTACAGTGGGAGGTTCTGTTTTCTGTGTATGAACATTTCTATTTTCTTTCATATGACCAATTATTCTCAGTAGACATTTACAATACATATTAAAGTTACGAAAAGTGAGAAAGTGATAAAATACATGCCACTTTATTGACCTAGCACTTTCAAATTAATTTGTGAAGGTATACACAATAGGTATACAATCGGATAGATTGTGTCTTAATCAAGACACATTTTCTGTTTAGTGATATATGTTGATTATTTTTCTAGTTACATAGTAACATCTATATCTATGTATATATCATCTATCTATGTATCTATACATCTATCTATTTATCTGTCTATCGTCTATCACCCAATCATCTATCTAGATAGGTCTTAGAAATTGAAATTATTCTATAATCCCCAATTTGTAATCCCTTACCCCAATTCATTGCTAATAATTGAATACTTTCCCAAATTTCCCTATACGTGTGCTAGACATTAATTTGTTACATACAAGTGGCAAAATGCTATCATAGATTGCATTTTATTTCATAATCTGCATATTAATTTAATAGTACATACTGGACAGGTTTTCATAAATGTACATAACTTATCTTCGTTCACTTGTACATCAATTACTTTCTTTTCACAATCTGATGTAGTGAAAATGGTAAAACACATGTTTCTAAAATGAGTTCTAAAACCAGGAATATATAAAAATGGTGGAGGGAATTCTGTTTCTGCTTGCTTTGGAGAACCTGCAACTCTGTAACGCTGGCACTGTCTCGATGACATGTAAAAAGAGAGGGCACATTACATTTATCTAATCCCCGTCCATCTTTAAACAGGATACTCTGACCTGATAGAAAGCGTGTGCCGTCTGCCAGACAGCAGTTGCTACAGATCTTGACATCTTAGGAATAAGTACCGGTAACCTAGTCTTTTCATGCTTACTAAGCACTGAACAAAGAAGATGCTAGAGGCGAAGGGTGAATGTTTGCTTCCTAGTCAATCAGCTTGCTCCTAAACATTCGGATCGATTCTGTGTTTGTGTCATCTGTGTTGTGAGTCATTCTATTTTCTTTGCCTTGAGAACACAATAGTGGCCCATTGTCTGAGGCCAACAGTGTTCTTTCCAGGAAAGTTCATCATCTCTGGCTTAGAGGCAGTCTGTCAGAAGATCCTGTGTTAATTTGTAACTTAAATTTTAATTTTGTTTATTATTTTAAATATTTTTATATTTATGGCCACTTATATGCATAGCAAATTGTTTTTATATATTTCAAACCACAGTTATATGCAGGTAACCTAGCTTTTTAATGAATTTCTGTATTGGACATAATACAATGTTTCAGGACCTATTAGGAAATCTTAAAAAGCAGAAAATCCAGTTCCTGAAGATGCTCACCATCTAATTTCAAACTACGAATCATTGCTAATTTTTTTGTGATGGAAACTTGTTTTATTGTGATTTACTGAAAGAACTATGTTGATTTTGCTTCTCAATAATAACTAACATATATTTATTGCGTGCTTTTGATAGGGTCTGATGCTATGTGAGGAAGTGTACAGAGAAGCTGCTGAATCTAAGTCCGAGGTTTGTCGGCCAGAAGCTCTGATCTGTGTTGTAATCCATCCCAGAGTGTCTTCAGACAGCAAACCCGGTATCCTCAGGGTAGTTGGTGTTCATTTCATATTATCCAGTTTATGGAAAAGTGTCTGAACCACATACACAAGCTATTGTTGGTTTGTTTTTGTAGGTTAGTAGGTGCCAAAGTTATTTTTATATGTGTTAAGATTTGAATTACGGGCAGAATGGCCATGCTTCTCCTACTGTGAAATCTCAGTTGTCTCTGTCTTCTGGCAAAGTTACCAGATGCTACCTCACTAAGATTATCCATTGGCTGAATTTTAGCCTCATTGAAGAAAGATGAGAGAGAGAGAGAGAGAGAGAGAGAGAGAGAGAGAGAGAGAGAGAGATTCAGACAGCACAACTTCTCTACTCCCATAGTTCCCAAGTTCATGTGAGCTGGTTGATTTTGTTCAAGTTCGTTTATGGTGCTGCACCCCTCAGGGATTCCACCTCTACACTTACACCTCATAATCAAATGTGTTTTTTGAGCCAAAGATCAATTAGAGAGACATAATTTAGATGATTTAGGATTGTTAAATGATAGATAAAGCCTGCAGGTGAAAAAGCATCAAGGAATTTAATCTTTATGCAGTACTTTGGAAAACTTACAATAACTGGAATAAGGAGATTGCCTAGAATATCAGAATGGTATATTTCTCCATGAATAGAAATAATAATTTTATATTTTCCTCGATAGATATATATATATATATGGATACAGAAATATAACCAACAAGAACAATAAATTGAATGGAAACCAAGAGGGGAAAGTCTGGGAGACTGTGCAAAAGTACCTAAGGAAGGAGAAAAGCCAGAGGTTGATACATACTGAATACTATCACTGCGTGCCCACTGTTTAGATCTGCTAACTACTGGTACATCATTGAGGATGGCCTGGCAGGGGGTGACTGGTTCATTGTTTTTCTTGCTTTTTACTTGACTTCCTTGATAAGCTCCTTTTTGAGCCTTGTACTTCCTTAAAGCTTATAGAATTCAAGTGCGTAAAGAAAATAAAACTAGTCTGAATCTGCTGTCCGGAGCAGCATTGTGATAGTTGCAAAACAATATTACTGTTTATGATGATGCATTCTTTCCTGGAAAATCATCCCCAACAAAATATTTCAATTCAGGTACAAATCTCAAAATAACATTCCGAGACAATGAATGTATTTTCTTTTACCCTACTCTTAGAGTAAAAGGAAAAGAACATTTATTTTACATTTTTGAAGTTACACAGCAGCTGGAAAATATATACCGTACATCAATTAAGTAGATAACCCAGTTATCATGTTTAAATTTAAATAGAAGCAACATCTGCTGTATTTCAAGCCACCTTGAGAAAAAAATGGTTGGCCTTTGCGCATTACAGAAATGTTTATATTTTCTTAGGCAGCTGTTAAGGCACTATTTACTAAATACCTACTTGGTGCACTGTGTTGGGTACATTATATTTGACACTTACTACTCCCTATGAAGTAAATACTATCATTTCCATTTTCCACTTAAGCAAACTGAGGCTCAGGGACTTAACTCACCCAGAGTCAGACAGAATGTGGCAAAGCCAAGATTTAAACTGAGGTCTCTGACACCAAAATTCAAGATCTTTTCATGGACTTCTTTTTTTTTTTTAAGATTTATTTTTATTGTTTTGACAGAGAGAAACAGAGACAGAAGGGGGGGGGCCTACAGCAGTCTCCATAGTTGTACATCATTAATTTTCTACATAGTTTTATTGCACAAGTGGGCAAAGGGCTGCGCAGGGCAGGAACTGGCCGGGGGCCTCCCACATAGGAAGCTCACCCCAGTGAGAACCAAATTGGGGGCACACCCCAGTTCAGCATATGGGTCCCCATGGGACAGAATTCAATCCTTGGCCCCTGGGGGCTGCAAATGGGTATTTAACCTGCTGAGCCATCCTAGCATCCCCTGGACTTCAATTTTAAATAAAAAAAAAAATTTTTTTTTCATTTAAAAAAGCAGCAGAAATAAAAATACTCAGAGATCCTGAAATGGAGCATGCTGGCAGGACATGGAGGTTTGTGCCTGTTTTGACGGTGAACCGATGTGAACCTGACCACCCAAATCTCTGATAACATCTCCAGAAAGTGGAGCCTAAACCAGTAGCTGGAGGAGCCCCAGTGGAAAGGGTCGGTTTAGATAACCTCCCTAAGGGATGTGAAGTTATTTTTTCAGAGAAGTTTAGTTAAACAAGATTTATCTGGGACTCTGAGGAGCCCTCTGGACTAGTTTCGACCACTCAGGAGTCCTTAGAACTGACTGTCTATCGGGCATTCTGAGTTTTTCTTAGTGAACATCAAACATCATCACTAACAACAGCAAAGAGTGGCCCTTGAAAAGCCTTTGCTGTCTTGGTTAAATCTTCATGCGTTCATGAATGTACGTGTCCGGCACTGGTGTGGTATAATAGAAATCTGTCCCCTGCCTTCAGGTAGAGATGTATAAACAGATAATTGTAACACAGTGTGATCGTCGCTGTACTAAAGACTCTCACATTTCTTTGAGGTTTCACCCGTAGTGGTCTTAGGGAGGCGGAAGTCATGCTTGAGATTGGAACAGAGTGCAGAATCTTAGAGACCAACCATTTGCCCTTAGCCATGGGCCGTTAGTTTGTAACCACGGCATGACATTTTAGGAAAATGCACTGCCTACTATATCTAATCTGTAAATCTCAATTTTTTTGAGATATACCTCTAACGTCACCCTGTGTGGGCCCTTTTTCTCCTCACTCATTCTCAAGCACATTTAGTGTATTAAATAGTAATGTTTTCTAAACTTCATTTATTTTTTTTCTTTCTTGACTTTTTTTCTATAGATCCATTCTACTTATACCAATAAGATCAGACTCCCAAATAGCCTATATTCTCACAGAGCCAGCTAATCATGGAAAAAATAACAACAGCCAGCCTCAAACCACATGTTATTTCCTATTAAGAAAAGCATCACTGTATTTTGAATTATTTCTCAATTCTATGAGCCATATAGTTTGTACAAAGGACTATTTGTTAGCTGGTCCTAGGGTACATGTAAATAACCATTCCTGTTCTTTATAGATGTCATAGTTCTAAATTTGGAAGGAAGATAAACTTGTGTATTGTTCACATGACTTAAAAACAATAAGTAAGGGAAATTAAGCTATGCTCATGATATTTTATAAGAGAAGGTGGCTTATTAAGCCAGTCATGCCTATCTTATTTTTCTGTTTATACACAGTATTTTTCACGGATTTAACATGACAATACAATGTAAATTTAATCACAGTTATAGACTGACCACTTTTGCTTAATTATAGGGAGTATATTTTCCAGATGAAATCATATCTGAATTTGAAAGCAATCAAATATTTGGTAGATGGTAGTTCTTTCAGTGGTTATTTTTGCTTAGAAAATTAGAAAACTATATAACTATGTTGCTACACTTTTTGGACATATGCCTATTTATTTTGTCTTCGCAGTATTTAAATTTCTAGGATAATAGGAATGAAAGCCACCTGCAAGAGGATGAATATCTATCTATCATCTATCTATCGTTCTATTTAGCTTAGCTGGAAACTCATTTGGGATTCAGAATATGACTGTTTATGAAGCTGGAGTGTTGGCGCCCCCCTGGAAGTTGAGATACATGAGTTTCTTAATTTGGGTTTTTTTTGCCTCTAGGAGGGATGGATAGTATTAAAGACCTTCATAGAGTTCAGAGGGAGATGAGGAGAATGGTAGGATGGCATGAAGTGTCTCTCCAAACCTCTCCACACCCTCCTATCCCAGGGGATTACTTTTGTCTCCAAATGAGAGACCTGCATGACTGAATGACTGCTTCTGCAGTTCTATCTCATTATATTTGTTTTAATGTCCCAGAAACCAATTAGATATCTTTTCTCTTTGCTATATGGTGTAACCTGCCTGAACATAGGACATCATTTAATCAATGGTTTTTGAAAAATTTATCATGATAGCTCAACTTCGGTCATTTGTATTTATGGCTGAGTAAAAATGTTTTTCAGGATATTCTAAGGGCATCCTTTTTAGAACGATTCTTGCTCTTGGAGTACGTTGCAGAACTTACTGTTCTTCATGGTAAAATGACAGTTAATGCTTGTGTAACTGGTACCAATAAAATTAGCTTTTAAGAATGCAAATGCATATATATTATTAATCATAACTTTAATTGTATCATAGATTTTATTTTTAGCATTATTTCAAAAAGATGCACACTGACTGTAAAAAAAAAATTAAAACAAAAATTGTCACTGTCCAGATATGTGACCTGAAACCATACTTAAGACATCTGTATATAAAACTGAAATGATGCTATGTATGGTATTAAATTGTTGAGTGTGCTGGAATGGACTTAAAGGTATGAAGGCATCATAGAATGTTCAGTATGTGGTAGCTTTACCTTCCTCCAATCACAACATCAAATTGGATTAGATAGAATTTGGGGTGAGGGAATCAGGTAGAGTACAAGGTTTTCTGGGGTAAATGACTAACCTCTCTGAACCTCATTTTATTTACTTCTGAAATAAGGCAACTGGATATTTTCTCAGGCTTTTTTAAATTAAGTCTATCATTCTGTGTTTCTATGTATATGAGGGCTGTCCAGAAAGTATCTAGCCATGTAACCACTCTTGTTATATTAACAACGGCTAGATTTTTTCCAGACAGCACTCGCATGTTGGTGATGCCACAATAGAAATGAGATACCTATTGTTATGTACAGATACAAGTATATTTATAAATGTGATGATTATTGATTCCAAGCTAACAGGGCACAACGATTATTTGCTAAAATAATACTAAATTTAGGAGGCCCTAAATTTCAAAATAGTTTTATTCATTCCTCTTTGTACTGCTGAGAAAATAAGGCTGATAGAAGAATGTATGTTTTCCATCACAAAGCTGAATAAACTCAGTGCAAGGCCTGGGTCTTAAATTAAATAAATAGACTTGAGATTCTTCTCCATAACATTGGTTGCCTCATCATTTTGATGAATGAAATTCTGGAATGAAACAGACTTTTTACTAAGCCCAACAAGCAATTTTATTGAGTTTTTTTTCCCCCCACAATTTATCATCCTACTCAGCAAATCTTTAATCCAATTGGAAGCCCTAAGATTCTAACATAACTCAGAAGTATTAAAAACAGGAGAGTAAGGAAAGTAAGCTATACATTTGTTTTGGCTTGTAGAGTATTGTGCTGAAAAGTAGTCAGGTGGCTCATTTGCTTTTTCTGTCTAGTAAAAACCTTAGGAGGTCCCTGAGGGTACCATTTAAGCTTCTTGTTCTCCACTATGCCATTTTGGTCAAGAGTAGTTCAGTAAAATATATTGCTTTGTTTATCTGATAGCAGATAACCCTGAAAAAGCTAATCAGCCTAACTTAACTCATGGAAATACCAGAATGATTCAGCTGGAGGGTTAATTTTGGTAGTCTGGGATTATAAACTCACTTCAGAAGACTTTTGAATAGGTTTGACATTCCTTTCCCATAAGAAAGTCTATATATATTTGACCTTTGGATTTAAGCCAATTATGTCTTTTTCTGCAGTGTGGTGGGGAATTGTGCTCTTAACCCATGTTTGACTTGCTGGTCTGTTTCACCCCTTTAATGCTTAATGCTGAGGCTTAATGTTAAGAGAAGGGTCAGAATAAGGAAGTTTAGGGGAAGGGGAAATCCTTTTTTATTAAAATTGACTGGCTTGCTGAAGATACATAAGAATGCACAGAGGCAAATACACACCCCTCCACATATATTGAAGACCGAGGATATTCACTTTGTCATTTGAATTGAGTTATGTGATAAAGTGAAGGGTAAATCCAGAGTCAAGATTTGCAGTGCCAAAGTTCAAAGCCACTTAATGAAAAACAGAGCTCTTCACTATCCTCAAAAAGCATTTTCTAAGCAGCCAATGGCTTGTAGTGCTGCAAAGAGACTTATATAGACCCAACCTCTGACCTTTTGAAAGGCATAAAAAATTTAAAAATAAAATGCTTATCATGTAACCAAGTCACTACAGAAATCCTCCAATCAATCTCTATTTAGTAAAACCATCACAAAGGGAAATGACTGATAAGGCACTATACAAAGCTCATTCTATTCACTGGAGTTAACTCCCACAAAATTCCACTAATATTTAAGACATTTTCTGATTCTCATGAGAGTGCTTTATAGGGTTGTATATGCATCAACATGAGCCATCATGGTGAGTCAGAGAAACAGCAAGAACAATTGGGCACCAGCAAAAGTATTTTTATTGTGTGCGTGTGTGTGTGTGTGTGTGTGTGTGTGTGCGTGTGCGCGCGCGCACGCGCGCGCGCTTGAGCTAGCTTAATTTATAAATTCCCTGTAGAAAATGAAGTCAGAAGCACTGAAGCAATGTCTAAACTATTTAATTTTTTAGCCTCACTAATAATAATAATAATAATAATTTAAAAACACATTTGTTGATGTGTCAGACACTGAGCATTGCATGATATATGGCCATCCCTCAACTAATTCTTACAGCAGTCCCATGGCATAGAAATTATCACTTTCATTTTCTGAGAGAGGAAACAGATGTGAAAAGGTAAGCAAATTTTCTACATTCACAGAGCTGGTAAGTGCTTGATAGAGTCAGGATTTGAATCTTTGTCTGAACCCCAAAGCCAGTGCACCTAGCCTGTACTGCTCTCAACTATTTAACAAGCACTTCAGTTTACTCAGGTAAAAAGAAACAATTTATGATTATCTTCAGATTTTTTTTTATTCCCTGTATTTCATATGTGACTCTGGTTTGCAGGAACATTGATAGTAATAGATCAGATATTTATCTATAGTTGCAGGCCTACATTTAGCGAATATATTCATTAGATTCCAAGTTAGTAGATTCGGCATTGTGGCTAGAATGTGTTAATTTATTGAATCATGTCAGTCAGTTACTTAGCAGTCAGTGCAAAGAAAGGAAATGTTTCCATTTTTTTTCTTTCCCAAACTAGTGATTTGTGAAATAGTGACTATTTCCGCATTCATCTTTGCAGATATAAGCAACAGAATAAGAGTATGAGAATGTTGTGTACCGTCTTCTGTCTTTGGGGTTGTAATCTGTTGATGTACATACACCAGGCTGGAATAACTAGTGAATTTGTCAACTCAGGACCCACTCTTACATTTTCTAGCTTTCTCTGTCATTTTAATTTACCTAATGGAGTCAACCATTTGATAAATTATTGAAATGGTTATAGAATTCTTTTCACACATTTAATCTAACAGCACGTGTAGGTTTTCAACAAGTAAAACTAAATTTCATGTGAATTTAAGCCTGAAGAATAACAGAGAGAACTGGTCAGAGAGAACTGGTCTTGATGAGACATTACCATTTATCCTCATCATGTTCATGTGATTTTTTTTTTTAAAGCAGTTTCACAGTCTCACTTCAGGCAAAACTAGATACTATCATTATCCTGCCTTTACTACGCAAATGGAAAAACATACGGTGCCACCTAATGTCGTGAACCCAGGAAGTCAAAAATAGGTCTTGGGAATAAACTTGAGTCCTAATAAACAGGCTGTATGGTCCATTCAAACAGTATCACTTAAAATCTAGTTTTCTAAGATATGGCATCTACTTTTAAAAGACTCATGTTCCACACCCTTTTTTATTTAGAAACATTAGTTTATGTTTCTAAAGCTTTAGCTCCTGCTCTTTAAATAACTTGGCTTTTTTCCTCCTTTTTATTAGCTCCGTACTTTCCCAGGGTAAGTGATAAATAAAGTGGGAGTATTGGTTGCAAATTTCCTTACTCACTCTCCCCTCTATCCTACCTCACATTTATTTGGAGACCAGGGCATTCTACAGTGTGAGAGGACACCCCCAGTTCAGCATCACATGGAATGTTATGGGATAGGGCAAGACTTACATCCTGGGAGTCTTCTGAACTCAAAGCTCTCACTTTACCAAGGGAGGACCTAGAATAGGGACAACAGAACTTAGCACAAGAACTGAGATTTGTAATGCCTCGTTCTTGCTAATGAACCCATGCTGAGAAGTGATTAGAATTCTTGGACCTGTTTTAGAGATATGTCACTGAACCAACTGATTGGAGAGAAAATCATTGGTAACTTCTCAGCGCCTTTTCTTCCTCCTTCTGCTCCTCATTTTCTTACCTGTTGCATAAGGATTCCATTGAACATCTTATTGAAGGATTTTAGATTTAGCTGGCGATCTTCTAATGGTTATTTGTTCAAGCAGCTGGAGGAAGCTCAGCCTTCAGCCAGAGAGATTAAACAATTTAAACACACACGAATTTATTGAATTTCTTTACTTGGCCCTTCAGAAAGGGAATGTTTTAGTTATACAGACAGAAATATAGATTAACTATTCTGTGCTGTACAGTACAGGAAGTTAGAATACAGGAGTTCAGCTTGAGGAGACAGAGGTCTGGGAAGGCTTTTTGGAAGTGATAACATTTGATTGGAATGAAAGGCTGTATAAGATTTCAGTAGACCAGAGCATGTTAGTATTCTATTCACAGGAAATTATAGGAGAAAAGGTTCGGCTGGGTGAAAGCCCATGTCTGTTTTCAATGAATTTTAAATAGTCCAAGGTAGGGGTGTGTGTGTGTGTGTGTGTGTGTGTGTGTGTGTTGATGATTGTAGTGTGAGGAGATGAATAGACAAGTAGACTGGGTTCAAATCATAAGGACCTAGAGAAACACATTAATGTGTTTGAATTTGATCTGCCCCCTGACAAGAGCTACTGGAAGTCCTCGGTTAGACAAATGGCATAATCTACTCTATGCTTTAGGAAGGCACCCAATGGTGTAGATAGAGCATGGATTAAAGGGGGTCAGGCTAGAGGCAAACAGACCACATAAGACTAATCACAGGAGGTCAGGTGAGGGATTTTGATGGCCTACAATAGGAGGAAAATGGGATTCACTGTAAAGCTGATACCACACTTGGAAATTTGATTGAACGTGAACTATGAGGATGAGAGAGACATCAAAGATAATTTGCTTCTGAACTGTATTGCTGTCACATGATCTGGAGAACTCAGAAAGGGTTCCATTTTGGACTTGGATTTCAAATGTTGTTGGTAGTAGGTGGAAATACATGTATCAGACTAAAAAGAAGAATTGAGAACTGGAAATAGAAATCAAGGAGTTAGCAGCAGGAAGTAATGGCTAGCGCCAACAGATAAAATTATATTACCTACAGAAAGAATATAAAGAAAAAGGACTGGAAGAAAACTTTGAGAAATGCCTTATCTAAAGGGGTTGTTGGAGGAAGAGCTTGAAAGAAAGAAGAGAAGGACTGATTAGAGGTAGAGGAGTTAAACCTCTATAGTATCACATCAAGTGGAACAAGGGAAGAAAAAGTTTCAAGGACAAAAGTGAGTAACTATTACTAGTAAGACTGAGGGTGTTTGCAATCTGTGTGGATCAGGCTAATGAGTATCATTTATTCACGTGATGCTTTTGGGTCACCGGGAATTACTTGGTTTGCTTAATTTCCTTTCTTTATCACCCTATTTACCAGCTTAAATAGTCTCCCATCTCAACTCATCCAAACCTACAAATGTCCTAAGACTCAACTAAAAGTCAAACTCTTTGTCTATTCTTGCTGAATATGATCTTGCTCTTTCAACTCTGAATCCCTGTAGTTCAGGGGTGTCAAACTGGTGGCCCGAGGTAATTTTTTGTGGCCCACGATGCTCTGAAATAAAATGAAAATAGAAAAATTTGTTATGAAGAAAATAGCACGTAGGGGAGATCGAGGCAATACCATACACACAATTCCCTTGTTAACTATTTAACTACTGGAGATGAGTATACACGTGGCCCAGTGCCTTTCCTGGGGGCCTGTGGGCCTGTATAAATGCGTTGACTCAGTTCCGGCGATGTTTGTAAATGTGACGTGGCCCGCGTGAATCTTGCCTGTTGCACCAAATGGCCCATGTTTTAATTGAGTTTGACACCCCTGCTGTAGTTGATACAGCTATTTCTCTTTTCACATATGTAGAGATGTGATGTATATCTTATTTCTCCAACTGTATTATGATTTTCAGGGCAAGTATTGTATCTTATTCATTTCTGCCGCAAGGTCTAGCACAATGCTTGCAAAGAAGGTACTAAAAAAAAAAAATAAATGTTTTCTTTTTTGAAAATGTTATGATGTGAAGTGTGGTAATATGTATGAAATATAAGACAATTACCTCCTGTAATGCATCAATACCTCATCTGGGATTATATTCTGTAAGAATAATCTGAAATGTGAAAATGCCATATGCACAAACATACTTGCCAGAATTCTAATCAAAACAATTCAATGGTCTAGCATTTTTTAATAGTTGGAATGTTTTAGTGAAATGTGTAAATATTTTATTCAATGATATCATACAACTTTAAAAAATTATGAAGAGTATCAACTTATAAATGTGATTATTATTTATAAAGCAGAGCATGAAATTGTGCACTATGGTTTTAAATGAATAAAATGTGCATATGGAAAATATTGGAAGAGAATAAGTTAAAATGATAAATTTTAAAACAGAGATACAGAATTAGAAGTGGTTTCTTTTATGTTTAAAGTTTGCTGTAATGTATTATTGTTATAAGTCACCTTACATTAAAACAATCTTTTGTTTCCTATGAAAGAATGAATACTGTGCAGTGAACTTGGAAAGTTACTTGAGCCATTAGAACATTCTCTTAATGAGCTAAGGTCTTGGAATCAATACCTCTGCATTCTGGTTAGGACCCTCAGCTTGTTTTCATATAGTCATCTTGTGCTCACATTGTTAATCCAAGTAGATTAAATACATTTGATTAAAAGCAACACTTAAAGTATAGGCTCTTTAGAAGCAAATAAACTATGTCTTTTTTAAATGTACAAGTCATTACCAGACTGTCAGGACTCATCAGCCCACAGTGACCATCACCAAATATCAATACCACCAGTTTGTTTCAGCTCATAATTTTGAACAAGGGCACCATCGTGTCCTTTAATTGTTGCCAGTTCTCCCATCCAAGTACTAACCAGGCCCAATCCTGCTTAGCTCTGAGATCAGATGAGATTGGGCGTGTTCATGGTGGTATGGCCAACTGTTGGCAGTTCTAAGGTTTAAAGAGAAAGGAAACAGAAGAGAGGTAAGAGATTGGAAATCCAAGAAATGGGCAGCGGGGAGCAAATGAGTGGGCTGTGAAAGAAATAGGAAGATACAAGGAAAGACCAAAGGCAGAAAAGATTTTTAACTCTTAAGATAAGAGTGACTGCCTCTTTCTGATTTTCTCTTTCTTCACCTCCTTTTGTAATCTCTTCCCAGCTGCTCAGTGGAGCTTTTTCAAACAGAATCACCACATTTTCAAAAGCTGTTATGATTTTTAATCTTTCCTGTAATCAATAGTCAGAGGTGCTCTTGGCAAGAAATAGACCCTCACTCTTGATTCACAGTCTACTATACCAGAAGTGAGAGGTTCAGAAACACAAGCAAGGACAAGTACCAAACAATGGGGTAAACCAAATACTGGTAGTTGGAAATAGGAAATGGGAGGGCACCTCAGGAAACTCTAGCCTGGACTCTGCAGCAACCATTTCACACTGACCAGCTCTGAGCTTGAAAAAGCTGGTGCAGATGAGGGGCTTCTGTCACTCAGCTACCTAGGCCTATGGTGGAAAATTCAGAACAAATGATCCTTGATTCCAGCACCATACAAATTGCACCATAGCTGACAAAGGTTCAGGACATCCAGTTGTGAATCTACTCTGGACAGTTCGGAGTTGCAGACTGTCCCTGGTGGGCTATTGAAAGAGGCATCCCATGCTTCCTGACATTAGGCAGGCCCGGGAGGGTGCCCCAGCACAAACATTGATTTACCTTTTTACCCATTTGAAGCAATCTATAAATGATAGTGCACCTTAAAGAGATACCCTAGTGAAGAGGTGCTCATTTTTCATGACAATACATCAAACACCGATTAGATTGATTCAGGTTTTAAGACCGGATCTGAAAGGAATTGAACTAAAACATTAAAAAATGGCATTCTTAGACTGCACATATATATTATAGCATATAACATAATAATAAATAGTAAATAGGTACAACCTTCTTATATGCTTTAGTTGCTCATAAATTGATGAATGGATTTCCAGAGAAAGTACTCATTACACCTAACCTTTCTCAGATGTACCATTAGCCAAACTATTGATGTACCTACTGGTTTGAAAGGAAAAAGCAGGTTTTCTCAAAAAGCATTCTCTTTTCTGACCTACTTCAAAAGGTCGTTTTTTCACTGCACTTACTAGAAGAGGGCACAGTTGTGTTTTCCTAAAATCACTGAGCATCAACCTAGAGCTTCACAAATAAACTGTCTGCTCTTTTTATGGGCATAAAACAGAAAATATAAATTATTTTCTCTATCAAAGAATTAACTGCAAATTTTCCCTGCTGAGTTTGGAAGGAGAAAGCAGGCCTTTACGTAAACAAGTTGGGTCATTATTTATTAAGGAAAGAGTGGGTAGGGATGTGGTAGGGATTTTCTGGGAATAAAGACAGGGTGTTGATGTGTACATTTTCAGGATCTGGAGGGAACTATAGGAAGGAAATAAGCAGGGAGTAAAAATCATGGCACAAGCAATGGTCCACATCTCTCCCACACCATCTGAGTGGTCAGTGTGCCCTCACACAGTGGGGGAGGAGGGAGCGTCCACGCCGCCAGCTGAACATAAGGGCATCGTCAGAAGGTGCTATGCACATAGTTTTATAACAAGACACCGGGCTATGACAATTCCAGTTTACCATGAACTTGGCAAGATACAGCCTTTGTGAGTAGTCAATAGTAGTATGTTCCTGATAAGCTTCAGATCTGAGACCTTTATGCTTCTAATTAAAGGAAAGAGAGGGAGGGGAGAAGTTATGTCCCAGTTTTCTGGAGACAGTTGTGATTTACATATTGGGACTATGAATAGTGCCCTTTTTATTCACCAAGTGTCCTAGTTTGGACTATAAACTATATGGTAAATCTTCTATTTATAAGTCAAGTATACATGGAAATGAGCAAAATATTCTTACAGACATTTTTTATTCTAATAAATCTTTTTAAAGAGTACACTCATGAAACTAGAATCACAGTCTCCTCTAATTTTCTCATACCCATTCAAAGATGAAATAAGCGCCTTAATAAGCAATCTAACTTTCTGACACCATTGCAGCTCACTCAAACAATTTGGAATATTTTTAAATCCCTGCCAAGCATTTAGAGTCTAGTTATAGACACTCCTGGAAGCTGTTTGATAGGAGAATTTGTTTTTGCTGTATTTTCCTTTCTAGAAACTGGGCAATTGGACAAGTAATCATTGAGTTGCAGCTGGTTTGGTCATGTGCTCTTTCATAATGCCACTCTGTTAATTTTGCTTTATGCCATTTCCTGGTACTTGAATTTTGCCATACAAATATTTGTGGAATGGGTCTTAATCGAATTTTAAATTGGGGATTTTAAATAGAAGATTATGACAGGCAAGTAAGCCAGAAATCCAGACTTGTTTTATGTTGAATAGATTAATCACTCAGTTATTTTTAATTAAGAAAATTGGCTTTAAAAAAAACGGTGCATAATTTGAAACTCAAAAATGACAATTCTGTTTGCAAGACCTTTGAGCTTTTTATTGACAGTTTTTATGAGAGTCGTCAGTTAAGGTCTTAAGTTCCTTTGTTTGTATTTCAAATCCTGAAGAGGAAATATTGATAAAAATCAGGATGATTATTTATAATGGAGACATTATGCTGTGACTGCCAAACTTGATAGCTGTTTAAGAAAAATGATCAGCTTTTAATTTGTCTATGAGAAAGACCCTAGCAGCTCTTGAGAAAGGCAGCATTATAGTTTACTATGTGATGTTGCTTTACAAAGGATTAACAGTATCACTGTAACTACTCTTCTGTCAATACATTTTGAATCCATCATTCATTAATTTTAATGACTTAATTAATGGGTTTTAAATTATAAAACTCATAAACTTAAATTTTAGTAGCAACGGAATGGAATGTGACTCCTCTTTGAACAATGCTGAATGCATCTCAACTTATTTATCTTTAAATATGGATTGTAAAACCTATCATATAGGGTTGTTCTAAGAATTACATGAGATTATAAATGTGTGTGTGTTAGAATGGGAAGTCTAGGGGGACAGGCTACTACAAAGAAGGAGTGTGTGTGTGTGTGTGTGTGTGTGTGTATGTATATATATAGTAGTATATGTATATAGTATATATATTTTAATAATATATATTTATATCCCCCAATACATAGAAGACACTATAGAGGTGACATATATATAATCATCTTTGTTATTATTTCATACTAAATTGATGTCATTCAATCTTTGCTTATTGGCAACTTGTGAAGACATTAAATGTGAGAAAATTATGGCTTCCTTTTCATTCAACAGGCATTCATGGATTACCCATACCTACTATGAGATAACTCTTGAACTTTGAAAAAAATGAATAAAATTTATTTTCTTCTGTGATTCAAGAAACTTACATGATAAAACAAGAACTATGTGTAAAACTCTGTTCTTATTTTATGCAAAACCATAAAGCAGCGTTTCTCAAATCATTACTGATTCAAAGTTTTCTTAAGCTCATTCAGTGAAGTGTGGCAGGGGTGAGGAAAGTCAGAAACTGATTTATGGCTTAAGAACTTGTGAATTTTATGAATAAATTTCATATCAACTTTGGTGGCAGACATCATGGTTTTTTCCATTCTCTTAGAGATTCAGCAGCAAACTCTAAGGTGACTAATGAGTGACAGGTTTCCTTAGTTGAAGCAGACAGCAGAAACTTAATAAGTGCTTGTGAATTGATGAGATGAGTTAGGACAGGGGTTTCAAACTGGCAACCTGCTATTTCAGAGTATCATGGGCCACAAAAAATTACCTCCGGCCCGCGGGCCGCCAGTTTGACACCCCTGAGTTAGGAAATACTTCACAGTATCTCAGGTGATTCATGACATGGAAGGTAACAAGCCATAGAGTTCATGCCTTACTAGGAGCCTTCTGGTCTGTTTTCAGATCACTATCTGCCTGAGCGTATCAATCCTGAGGCTCATTTTTCCTCCCTGTTGAACAGAATGCCAGTTACAACTGAGGTAAATGGCCATAGTGGTTGTGAGTACCTTAGATAATTGATTTTGTAAATCATACACCAAAATATCTGAAAAATCAGTTAACACTTCCTGTTTGAAAAGGAATGAGCCAGCCGTTGGATTTGTGTGACATAAAGAGATAGATAATGGAACTTTGGAAAAGATCAAGTTTGTATCCCCTTTCATTTGTAGATGAGGAAATTGAGATAGTGGAACCATAACTACATGTATGACCTTGAAAAACATCTGGTGCCAAATCTAACACAGGGTTTTCAGCTTTCAAACTAGGAATTTTACAGCCTTTCACCTTTCCTCCACCTGCATGGTTAGAATGGGAAGTCTAGGGGGACAGGCTACTACAAAGAAGGACTAAAAGCTGTTGATGACTAACAGCCAAATGGGATAATTTTGTTCTGAGCAGTGACGGATAGCATGTTCTGTGGGCATAGGGAGGGAAGAGGTCAGCCACATTTGATTTTCATTCATTTTTCACTAGTTCATTAAATGTTCTTTGGAGCAGACTCTTAAAAAATCAAGTTTAACATATATTGAAAATGAAGGAAAATGCTCCTTTTAAGTATGATCTGAGTTACAGGATCCATTTAAGACCAAGCCATTCTTTACTCTTCTTAACAGAGACACACATCAAAGTAATTCAAAGAGTAAATGTTAAGAGTTTAAAGAGACCTGACTTTGCTCAGCTGAAAGTGATTTCCTTATTATTTAACAAATTCCTGAGATTTGAAAGGTCCCATTCTTTTTTCATTTTTAACATCAAATCATAGTGTGATGTGGCTTTGTTTAGGGTAATCCATAGCTTGAAATGTACATGGATTGCCAAGAAAGCTGACTACATGTTCAAGAATCTATCAGCTAATTCCAGGTAAACTGCTAGGTTCAGAAGTGCTATGGGACATGGTGGTTTGAGGAATCCTGTAATGAAAGATAAGATTGACCCCATCATTATCTGGTCAATATTTTAATCAGTATTTTGATGAAAACATTAGATGCTTATTAAGATTACATTAAATAGAATAATTATTCAAAATTTTGTTTCTGGAATAAACTGAGTATATTTAACTGTATATATGCAAATATAGTATGTAGAACTTAATGTTAAAAAATAAAACAATAATACAGGCTGTGGCTTAGGTAATATGAAGTTGATGGTGAAGGTAATGATAATGATGACAGCAATAACAACAAATACTAATGTTTATTGAGTTTCAACTCTGAGCATGATTCTATACCTATCAGTTTATCTATTTTCAACATCCCAAGAACAGTTTTACAAGGGAGGTACCATAACTCCCCACATAACAGATGGAGAAATCATCCTCTTATTCAGGAAAACATGGAATGAACACTTCCTGTTTGCTCAAGTGTCATAAATTTCATGTGTTAAAGGTGAATAACAGAACATTCCTCCTCGATCCTAAGACTTTACTTGTTTGCTCTATTACATAGTTTATTTCCACGTATGCTTAGTGTACCTCATAATACATGGTACATGGTGTATGTTCAAAAAACAATATTTACTTTCCATTTTTTTAAAGTGTATCATTTAGGAAGTTTTAGTTAATTGCTAACCATTGCTCACCTAAAATAACTCAAACTCTTGAAATCTATGTCGATAAAACATACTATTTAGGGGTGAGGCAGGAGTGCTGAAAAGAAAGTTGAAGATGCTAAGGAAATTGCAATATTCTGCTCATATCAGGAATATTGTTCTCAGTTCTTAGTGCCACTTTGTAATAGGTATGTAGACAAACTTTCCAGAGAAACATGATCAAAACTGTGAAACATCTAGAAGTCATTTATAAAAGAAACAATTGACAAGAATGTGGAAGAAAAATTAGGAGCTAGGAGTTTATAATCATTTCTTGCAGATATGAAAGGAGTTGCTCTTCAGAGGAATTGTGGGTAGCTCTAGAAGGCAAAATGATGGAGAAAGGCTGAGTGAAGAAGATTTCTGCCTAACAGAGGAGCTGTATGTCAGGAAGCACTACTCACACATAAGATTATGGCATGGGAAGCTTAGTGAGGCATGCATCCTCTCATTCATTTAATAGTTTGTTCAGGAACATGTATTGATAGTCTGCTATAAAAAACATACGGTCTAGAGAGTGATCAGTACTGCCAAAACAAAGGAAGCTCTAAGAATTAATTGAATAGCAACTGTAAAGATCCATGGTGCAGAGAACCAAAGAGAAGAATAAAATCAGTCACAGTGGGTCCCTTGGTTCAGCTACCTCTGAGTACAGCGAAGGAAAGCAAAATTAAGTTGAGTTGATGTTGAGCAATTTGTATCTTATTCCAAATGGTACATAGGGCCAGCTGGAGGCTTCATAAGTACGTAATTGTGCCACGTAATGAACTAGAAATTCTCATTGTAATTGCATGCATTTTGTAAAATAATTTCTCACTTTGATTTCTCTCTGTTGTGAAATAAACCCATTCTCATATCCCCTCCCCCAATAAACAGGAGTATGCCAGGAATTAAAGGCTTTCTTGTTTTGTTTACCTATATTACTTAGTTTGCTGGGCATTCATATCTTACTATCCAAATCCAGTTTCCTGGAAACTGAAAGTTTCCAATAGGCTTTAAAAATTCAGTCACGGGCCACTTAACAATGGGGAATGCATCATGAGGCAATTTTGTCGTTGTATGAACATCATAAAATATACTTTCACAAACCTAAATGGTGTAGCCTACTACTCACTTAGGTTATAGGGTACATCACTGTCATATATGAGGTCCATAATGGACCAAAATGCCATTATGCAGCACATGACTGTAGTGAAAAATGCATAGAATTGTTTAAATTCTAGTGGATATAAAACATCCATAGAAATTTTTTAACCCAGGCACCGATTTTACACTCAAACATCTCATTGAAAGGTTGAGGAAGGAAAAAAAGAACAGCTTCCAAAGAATAATCTTCCCAAATGTTGCTCATAGAAGGCATTTCATACAACAGTATGACTCATGTTTGATCTATCCTCATGTAATTTCAAAAGTCCTGAATTTCAATATATATTTTTCTCATCAGTTAAATTCTGTGGCTAAAAATAGTAGCATATTTTAGACAGACTATCATAAATGCATCTAGGTTTTACTTAGAGAGCAATGCTCTACATTTATATGGGGCATTATACTCCATGTGTTGGAGGCAGTTTTGTATAGTGATTAAGGGTATGAGATTTGGAGCCAGACGGTTCTAGCTTCTTCACTTACTGGTTATGTGACTTTGGAAAACTGACCAAGTCTTGGTGAGCTTCCCTGTAAAATGGGAATAATACTAATCCTTGCTTCATACAGTTGTGAAAATTACAAAATTAGCTAATATAGTACATGGAAGTGGTATAGTATAGTCCTTGGTATGTGGTAAGTGTGAAGTCTAAGGCAGCAGTACTCAAATTGTGCCCAGTCTCAGAATCACCTAGATTGGATTTTTTAAAGATATAAATGCCTTACCCACTTCATGAGAGTCTCTTCTGAGGTAGTTCTGAGATGAGGCTCAGATAATTATATTTTGGATCATTTCTCTAGAAAATTCTGATGCACATGAATTTTAAAATTACTTGTTGATGATTTTGATTTTCTTTTCTCCTTCCAAACTTAATTCAGTTCTAGCAAGTTTACTTAAGATGTAAAGAAAGAAAAGTAATTAGACTTTCCCCGTAATAGCTTTCGTTACCATAGATCCATATTTAGCTACTCCTTTCCAACCAAACCCTGGTCTGGCCTCTTGTTGCTCTCATGCTTTTCTCAGCCCAGACCCCACTGGGAAATCTGCGTTGTCAGTGTGCACTGAATATCCTCAGCAGTGACAACAATGAACTTCAGACACCACGAAGAAGGGAAGCAAATACCAGCCTCAGTTTCCCAAGATAATGGAAATAAAATGCCATTTTTTTAAGTAATTGAGGTAATATCACAGTGCTGTGTCATTTACCTACTGTTATGATTTTCAAATTAAAAATAAAATAGTTCTCTCTCTTAAAATAAGACCACTTAAAGTAATAGACTTAACAGGGTTGAGGAATTTTATATTCAAATTACAAATTAAGCTTGTTTTATTTTTCAGTAGCTTCTGTCTTTAAAAGAAAGTACAATACAGAGTAACATTTTTCATAAATATTCCTATTTTCTAATAACATCTATTTTTTTAACTGTTGGCACATAAATAGCCATGTATGTTTTTCTTTAAAATTGAGTCAACCTGTAATTCACCAATTGTTATGTAGAATTATTGTAGATATTCTCCAATAAAAATTGCTTTCACTTCTTTTATAATATCTATCAGTGCCTGGTTTGTCAGATATTTGCTGACATGAGTCAGAATTTTATTTTAGCCTAAAACAAAACAGCTCTTTTCTAACTCAGAAAAATATGAATCATAAAACCAATATGATTACATGATATAGGAAGCTTATTTTATTACCCTGAACCAATATGAGAAGTGAGGGATGCTGTCTATCTCCATCCTAGGATATATATCAGAGAAGTTGAACAAGAGAAGTTAGAAAACAGTATCTCTACTTGAGTCAGGGAGGACTAACCTTCTCTATGCCAAAGATATCTTCAGAGAAGCTGGACTTTTAAATAACTGACAGTCTCAAATCTGGGAGATTTATTGTCAATGTTACTGACACTACTAAATGGATGTTATCATTTTAACAACCTTTTTGAGCATTTACTGTCTACCAGTGAACAAAATTAATTCTCTGCCTTCATGGAAATTATGGTTGAATGGAAGGACGCATAAATGAGTGGATTGGGTGGTGATAACACAAGACAGAATAAGAGAGCTATAGAGCGTTTTGGAGATGGCTAAGGCCCTGAAACTTGTTTACTTTCTTTTTTCCTAATGAGACAGAAATGAGGTATTGGCGACTCTGAGATGTAGAACTACCCCTGGGTAATATAGGAAGAGAAGACAGCAAATGAGCAGAAAGGTGCTTTGGATGGCAGCCATGTTAGGGTTCTGCATGTAAAGCAAGATTCTCATTCGGAAAAATGCTCCAAGATGTTCTTAAAAGAAGTAGAGGTGAGAAGGATGGCATAAGAATACTATCGAACAAAATCTGTAGAAGATGAATTCACATTGGCCTTTATTATTATTTTTTTATTTTATTATTCTGTTCATTTTGTAATTGTTCCCTCTTTCTTCTGAACTATCTTCTTGTTGGGGGAACTTGTGGGAGAGGCAAATTCTGGACACCATCCCAGACCTACTGAGTCAGGAACACTGGAGGTGGGGCCCTGCCATCTGTGTCTAATAGGATCACCAAGCCATTCTGGAGTTTTGTTTTTGAAGGGGCTCTGAGCCTGGTTAGGAACTTTATTCAGTCTTCCCACTCCTTCCCCAGGGACAATTTTATGACATAAGTCTGTTGCCCAGCTCCCAAGATCCCCTGCCCCTACCTTTAAAGTAAGGAAGCTCTTCCCTGTCTATAGGATCACTGCGTCTGATGATGGGGGAAATCTCAGTTCTTGTTCTCTATGCCACCAGCATAAAAGTATCTACTCATATGTTAATAAAATTGTATGATTCCTTTAAGGGCAGCCTCGAATTTAAAAATAAGGATTTAAAAATGGGATTTGCAATCTAATGAGCTATTCAAAGGCATTACAGAAATACATCTTGAAGTCGAATGTCCATGACTTCGGAATCATCTGCCTGGCAAATACCTTTGTATTTTCCCAGGTACAGCTTCAATACCACACTCTCTGTGGAGCCTTCTCCTCACTCAACCTAGAGTTGCCACTTCACACATTTAAACTGATCATGTGTCTCTCTGATCAAATAAAATGAGATATCTTGAAGCAGGGGAGTTGTTATATTTTCTTGTCTATTTCTAGCTCTGGCACTTATTCCTCATTTCCTATTGCTACATCTTTGCACTGGTACATGTCACTGAGTGTTGTATTTTAAGGTACAAAAAATTCATTGGAATGTGAGCTGACACACAAGCCTTGTGTGTGGAGCAGATGGAACCACTTAACAGAGGGTCTCATTGGCACTTAGTGAAAGATGTCTCAAAATGCCAACAAAGGGTATTCTGAGAATTTGTTGTTGTCACTGGTCTTACAGCATCATCTACCACACTCTAATCATATTTCCTTTTTGCATCCTGGTTATCTTTATGTTTAGTTTTTCAATTAATTATCTTTAAGCAGAGCGATCCAAATTTTTGATTGAATTAATGTGTGAAAACCTGGAAAACATACCCATATATTATTATAATTCTTTCTAAGACTATACATTCAAATACCCAAATAATGACTGGAGATAGGGCAGTGTAAGATCAGAGGCAATAATCTCAATTTTGGTACTTTTTGAAATCTCATATGTTAAATGGAAGGCCCTGGAGTCCTCAAGAATCAGTAGCCTTGGAATTACAAGTAAGCCTGCTCAACCCAGTACATTTCAATTTATACATATATATTTGGAAGATGTTGGGAGCTGATTCTGAGAAAAATATAATTCAGTCCCTAGAAGATGATACTTCCCAAACCAACCAATTTTATTTTCTCTAAGAATCCTGATACAGTAATCTAGTCTTTTGTTTTCTAAACTTCTATTTTTATATTCAGAAGTGTTTTGGAGCATCCACTTATTCTTGACTCTTCAGTTTCTGTTCAGATTGAATAAACTCATTGCAATTCACAAGAGGTTTAGGAATAGTATGTGGAATATACAAGTTCTAAAGATTCTCTGTCAAATTGAAAGAAAAGTGTATTTTTTCCCCAAAGAATTGAGTGGAAGAGGTGACTTAATGAACTTCATATTAATATGTAGTTGTATTTTGATTTCAGAATTATTTTATTTGGCCCTGATAAGGACTTGTATTATCAACAGTTTTGATTACAGTGTATTTCATTGACATCATATACTCTTTCAGGCATCCTTGGGCTGTACATCACCAAAAATCACTAAGTTTATGGGAATACTAGTCCAATTAGTAACTTTGTCAAAAAGAGCAAAGAGGGGATGCCAGGATGTTTCAGCAGGTTGAGCACTCATTTGCAGCCCTGGGGTCCAAGGATCGAATCCAGGCCCTGGCCCATTCAGACCCATATGCTGAACTGGGGTATGCTCCCGGTTTGGTTCTCACCAGGGCAGGCCTCTTGTGTGGGAGGCCCCCGGTTCGGCTTCCACCCCAGCATGCTTCCCATGTGAGAGGCCCCCAGCTTGTGGGGGAGTGCCTTCCATGTGGGAGGCTTGCCAACTGGTTTCTGCCCTGTGCAGCCGAGAGCCCCTCCACCACCTGTAGAAGAAAAACTATGTCAAAAACTAATGACATGGAACTATGGAGACTGCTCTGGGCCCTCTCCTTTCTCTCTGTCTCTATCTGTCTGTCTGTCTTTCTGTCTGTCTCTCTTTCTCTCTCTCTCTCTCTCTGTCAAAATAAAAATAAAAAATCTTAAAAAAAAAGCAAGGAACTTTTTCTGAATTAATGATCACTTGGGTAAAATGTTGCCCTCTATAATTCTGTAAAAGCACAATCTGAGATCAATAGATGTTCCATTTCCATTAAATAGTTGAATATTAGTGAACATATAAATGGATATACTGTATGTATTCCTGGAACTTTCAATTTATATTGAGTGTTGTGGACAGTACTATTACTATTATTTGTAGTTCCCGTATGACTTAAGTAGCAATTCAAATTCTCTTGTTACAAATTAATTTAGAAATGCTATTTCATTGTTTAAAATGGTGGAGAAATTGTCTTTATAAGCTAATATTATTGAATTCATGCTTATAGCTATTCTTTAAAAAAAAAACTTTGAGAATTGTTTTGTTCTGAAAATTTATGAACTCAGTTTAATTTTTATCTGTAATATTTATTATTTGCTTAAGCAAAGAAAATATGCTCTTAATTTTAAAGTTTACAATGAACTAAACAGACTTTTTATACAAAATTTACTTTTTGATATTTAACCAAATTTCATGTTCACACACAATGCTCAAATTTATAGAAAACAATCCTTTTAATTTCTTAAGCCTTTTGACTGTCTTTAGGTTTTTTCCAATAAAGTGAACACACTGCTTTGCAGAGATATCTGACCTTATTCAAGCAGTGTTCCTTTTAGTAAATTACTGTAGTTCAACATCCAAGTGACAAGTTACCTTAAGCCGTTGAACCACAAAAGAAAATCCAGTTTGGTCCAGAAACAGACTCTTAAGTTTCTGTTCAGATTGATTAAACTCATTGTAGTTCACAAGGGGTTTAGGAATAGTATATGGAACATGCAAGTTCTTAAGATTCTTTGTCTGGAAGTATCCCGGCTCATAGACCAAATATGTTTTTATTGTCCATGATCTGCACACACCAGCACTTCCCTTTTCACCATGCATGCCACACTAAGGAGTTCGAAGTAGCCACAGAAATTGTCTTGCCAACAGAAACTCACGTCCTGCTTGGAGAACAAAAGACTTTCATATGTTTTTTTCCATGTAAGGATTGAATACAAAACCTCTGAACTTTTTTCCTACATAGAAGGTCTATAGTATACAACTTAAATTGGCCTAAGGCCAGTGCAATTACTTACCTTGGTTACATGCCCAGGTTCATTTCTTGATATAGCCCAGTGACAGATGTTCTCACTGCAAGAAGCTTTTGAGTATTTCCCTCCTTTTGTTTCTTAATGTATTATAACCATGTGCCAAAGGCTACAGAGTGCCACAGTAAAATTTAGATAAATTCATATCTCTAGGACACTGTAACTGGAAAATTGTTCTCTGAGATGATTGCTACACTAGCATCATGAAAAGATTTTAGATAAGTATTCCAGAAGGTTTATTTTGGATAAGAGAGTGCCATTACAGACATGTAATGTCTGTAATTTATTTGTCTTTCTCTATTTTGATGAATTCTTTGGGCAGAGATCATGATTTGGGGCCACATTTTAAGTTACATGTCAACTTTGAAATTGTGCTTTTTCCCTTTCTAATGCTAGTTCAGAACTAACACAGTTGAATCTAGCAAATGAAGACAGGAAGGTAGTAATAACAGATTTAAGACGTTAAAATTCAGATGCAAATTCTTAGGAAAGAAAATACTTCTCAATCTCAGTCAAATCTAATATCTGAGGCAGCTACCTTTACTAACCTTTGGCTTATTTAGTAATTGCTTTGTTTGGGAACTTAGCAAAAGGAACAAAGTATTACCATATTATTATGCTGATGATCATTATATTAGCAAACTGAAAAAAGAAAAATGTATCTCAATAGATATGGAAAAAGTAATTACTAAATCCAAGATCCATTTGTAATAGAAGCTCTCAGAAAAACTAGAATAGAAGGGAAGCTTTTCAGGCTAATAAAGGACATATATGAGAAACTTCAACATCACACTTAACAGTGAAAGATATGCTTTTTTACTAAGATCAGGAACAAGACAAGGATATCTAATCTCACCAATTTTATTCAGTATTATACTGGAGATTCTAGTCAGTGCAATAAAGAGGGGAAAAGCCAGCCAAATTGGAAAGGCAGATATACAACATATTCACAGACAACATAATTGTTTGTATTAAAAATCAGATAGATTACGAAAATAAAGTAAAATTACTATAAGTAATAAGGCAGCTTAACAAGTTTGCAAGATACAAAATCAACATGCAAAAATTAATGATATTTCTATATAACTGCAATAAAAGCAAATTGACATTAGAAGAACAATACTATTTACATTACCATCAAAACTATGATAGACTTAGTAATAAATCTGACAGAAGATGGGCAAAGCCCGTACACTGAAAACTATAAAGTTGTGATTAGAAAAATTATAGAATACGTAAATAAATGAGAGATGTACCTTTCATGAAGACTCAGTGTTTTCAATATATTCTTTTCAAATTCAACACAATGCCAATGAAAATCTTAGTAGACTTTTTTTAAAAAGATTGTCAAGTCGTTTCTAAGATTTATATGAAAATGCGAAGGACCTCACATAGCTAAAACACCTTTTAAAAAGAACACTACCCACAATCAAAGAAAAATATATGACAAGCCATGATTCCAAATCTAAAAGTAAAAGCTTTGGATTCTATTTATGTGATCAGCTTAGTATTCAATCCTATCTTGTATTTTTCAATGAATATATATGTTAGAGTGCAGTTTCCTGGACCACTGCTAGAGGATATACACTGCACAACTCTAGAGAAAATCATTAACATAATCTATGGTGGAAATGGAGCCTCTCACAATTATTCATTATGAGGACTCTGATGGTTTGAGGCCTTGTAACATAAACAAGATCTATGCTTGTAGGTTTCAACCTCACGAATAAGGGCAATTCAAAGTGTCCTATTAACAGGACTTTGCTATAAGGTAAAGGTGGTTAAAAACAAGTTCAGCAAGGGTGCCTGTTAAAGTGATGCCCATATATATACTATGCAACAAGATGGAGGTGACTTGCATATTTCAGGTCTCAAGTCTTGAAGATAAATCCTAATCCATGCATTTTGTATTTAGCTTAGAGAGATGATGCTAATTTAAGATAGCAAAAGGAATGAA
>PVKE010014240.1:0-10156 GCA_004027555.1 Craseonycteris thonglongyai
ATCGAATCCCGGCTCCGGCCCAGGCAGGACCCACGTGCTGAACTGGGGAGTTCCCACAGTTTGGTTCTCTAACTGTCTCTGTCTCTGTCTCTCTCTCTATCTGTCAAAAAGTAAAATAGAAATAACTATGCACTGAAGACAAAAAGATAATTTCTCTCTATAAATGTGAAAAGATAAAAAAAAAAAAAAAAAAAGAATGGGAGAAACAAGAATTCAGTTTGAGGGTAGATGTGTATGAAAGTCTAGGGATGAGATTGTTGAGGAAACCAGAAGTAATTTATTCTCATTTGTGCATAGTGTAGTGACAGAGTAATGTAAAGTATGGAGGAGATCGTAGGGAGCCGCATGGAACCTGAACTTGATCTTGAAGCTATGCTTTGAATGGGCATAGTGAATATAAGATTTTGCTTACTAAGTACTCACTCTTTTACCAACAACCTCCACCCCTTTCCTTCTGTAGAACCCACTCTCCAACCCTCTCAGTGTATGGACCTCTCTCCTCAGTTCCTGTTACCTCCCTCTGTCAATGGAAGCCACTGTAATGGGCAAGTGACTCAATCTGGGCCATTGAGGTATAGCCCTAGGAGTTTTGCTGGAAGTGTTTTGAATTATTCCTGCTTAGGGAAATCAGAGCATAGAAATGTGAGAGAGATGAAAATTTGGGGGACCTGGGTCCATCTATGCCTGAAGCCAATTATGTCTGGGCTTCTTAGTTATCTAATTAATTAAACAACTTATTTTTGTTTGTTTAGTTTTGTTCTAGCAATTAATATTTCTGTCTTTGTCACTGAAGAAATGTTTCTAAGCAGGTGAGTGACAGATTTGTGTTTTGGAAGGATGTCCTTCCATTTGAGAATGGTATGGTGAGAACAAGCATGGAAGCAAGCAAGCAGTGAAGAATTAATTGTGAGATGAGCTGGAGTTCTGGAACTTGGGAGCCAGATCATTGTGTGAGATGGTAAATGGATGCATAAGAACAGAAAATATGAGAGTGATGGGAGATGTATTTATGGGGTAGAGCCCACAAGACATGACAACTCTTTGGATCTGGGGAATGGAAAAGAGGGAAGAGTTAGAGATAGCTGTAATGTTTTGAAACTGAATGGTGACAAAGGGGTTTTATCTATCATACCTGTTTCAGATGTAAGTGACAGAAAAACAAACTCAAATTGGCTTAAACAAATTAAGTGGGAATGTATTGGCTCAAGATCTATAAAGTTCAAAGCACTTTAGATACAGTTGGATCCAGCATTTTCAAATGTCTCAGCTTCTGGGACCTGCTTTTCTCTGATATGGCTTCATTCTGCCACAGGCTCTCCCCTCAAGATGGTAAAGATGGCTCCCAACAGCTTCAGGCATGGGTGCTACCAGCTTAACAACCCTAGTGGAAATAGAGTGCCTCTAGCTCAATAGTTCCATTAAAGCTGTAGACCTATCAATGAGTTAATGCCTGGGATGCTGATTAACTAGATCTGAGATGTGTCTTTCTAGATCAGGAAGTGATGTCATCTTCACTCAAACTACAAGGGCTGAGAGTAGGGGTAGCTTGGCTTCCCATGTAAAATAGAAAGCATATGATCAAAATAAAGGGAAATGGATGTTGAGTGGGCAAACCAACAGGTGCTCACCTCAATGACTATGAGATAATTTTCTGAGTAACCCCAGGGGATAGTATTTATTTTGGAATCTATGTGTGTCCCCGGGGTTGAGCATATTCATGGAACCCAGTGGTATTGATGGTCTGGGACTGTGGACAAAACTGAGGCCTGATTTAGCTGTGATTTTTAATGCAGCAGTTAGGCAAAGCATCTTTAAGGTAATGAAATTTAACCTGAGCCCCCAAGGTGAGAAGGAACCTGCCATGATCTGAGGGAGGGTTGCTTGGAGGTAAGAACTACCTGGGTACCATAAAATTAAAAAAATTTAAAAATTTTAAGACCTGTGAGGCCAGAGTGTGGTGAGCAGTGGAGAGGTAGGAGGCAGAATGTTGTGGGCTGATAAATCCCTCATTGAATACTAACTAGTATAGAAGTCACAGTGAAATCATAAGCAGAATTAGTAGGGCAGGGTGTCACTGAAGCTATGATACTTACCAGAAGGAGGGCAGACTAATTATAAGTATGCTAAAGAAAAGTGAAGGAATGAAGAACAGTAGGGTATGTCTATGTCATCTTCCCACTCTTGTTGAAGTTGTTTCTCTAAATTGAATCTTCAGTCTAACTCAACCAAGACTGGTATAATTGACCTCAGTTTATGACAAGAAACTAGCAACCCAAAGCAACAACACTAGTAAGAGTCTGAGCTAAGCTATGTCTGAACAGGAAGACCCTCTTTCGGATGCTAGATTCCGGAAGTGCCAGGTGGGTTATTCATCTCATGGATTCTACATAGATTACGACCAAGTTGGGTCCCGCTAAGCCCATTTCGCAAAAAAGAAAATTCAGAACCCTGGATGTCTGATTACCTGGTCTGACTCTCCTGATCCTGGAATGCCCCTCAGCTCAACCTCCTTGAGAAGAAGGGGTTAAGCCTTTCAGCCCATTTGTCCTTGGAACCTCAGCTTGCATCCCACCCTGGAATTTTCCTCTGAGCTAAAAAGTCAGGCCAGCTGCCAAGTCATATATACATTGCTGGGTAGCCCAGCAACGCAGCACTTTTTCTGGGAAGGCTCACAATGTGGTCACTGTTTTGTAGACGCCAGGTTCCAGATGGAAGAAAGACTTTAATCCCCAGCTTCGCGGCTGTTTGGCACATTTCACTCCTGAGATCCTGCAGGGGCCAGTTTTCACTCTGACTCTCCAGTGCAGCCATTTTGTCATATTCTGTTTCTGATGATTACATTGTAATCCTTTACAAGTTGGTTTGTGTTGAGTGGGAAATTGGAGAAAAGACTGGAGGGAAATTTAGACACAAGAGGGATGGCACCTAACTGTTAAGGGGAAGAAGGCATGGAAACAAAACGATAACCAGATAAACAATAGAAGAAAAAGAGCAAGAAAGTGAGAAAAAGAGGGTCAACTTATTGGATGATTAGGAAATGCAAATCAAAATAACACAGTGCCAGATTTAACTTTCAGACTAATTAGAAATTTAAAATATTGGGGAAGCCAGGATGGCTCAGCGAGTTAAGAACTTTCTTTGCAACCGCTGCAATCGAGGATCGAATCCTGACTCTGGCCCATGTGGATCCATATGCTGAACTGAGTTGTGCTTCCCATGTGGGAGGCCCCCAATTCAGTTCTTGGCCCTCCGTTCAGACCCTGGCTCGAGGGGCCATGCCTCCCATGCAGGAGGCCCCCATCCCAGTTCCTGCCCTGCACAGCCTCCGCCCGCCTGTGTGGAACAAAACCATGTTGAAAATTGATGACGTACTAATATGGAGACTGCTCTGGGCCCAACCTTTCTCTCTACCTCTCTCAGTCTCTGTCTAAATCCTTAAAAAATTTTAAAAAAATGAATAAAGCTTCTATGAACATTCATGTACAAGGTTTTGCAGGGCATGAGTTTTCATTTTCTCTTGTGTAAGTATCTAGGAATGGGATGGTGTGCTCATACAGTTGTGTGTATGTTTATTTCTTCCTTTACAGTTCACAGGACCCTGACTGAGGTTGCTTGGTAATGTACTGAATAATTTTTAGTATAAATATGTCCCAAATAGTACATACATTTGTAGCTTTTCAGAAATTGAAATTTAACTGAGCATCCTATATTTTTATCTGCCGAGTTTAGGCAATAGCCCTCTCTCGCTTCTCTGAGGTCTTGGCTCAAATGTCATCTCCCCAGGTAGTTCCTCTGAGTCCATCCCCACCTCTTACTTTACCCAACTTCATTTGTTTCTTGCTGCTTCTCATGAACTGACATTAAATATCGATCTCTTTGTTCATTTTCTATTTCCTTCAGCTACTGTTGCACTAGCACTATGAGGTTAGGGATGTTGATTGCTTGTTCTCTGTTTTATCCCCATTACTTAGAAGAGTGTGTTGTACATAGGAAACATTTAAATAGTATTTTAAATAAATCTAGGGCATGCCAGGATAGCTCACCAGTTGAGTACTTGCCTCACAATCATAAGGTCCAGGATTCGATTCCAGACCCCAGCCCATGCAAACCTATGAACCTATATGCTGAACTGCAGTGCAACTGGTTACAGCTGGGAGGGCCAAGCAGCAAAAGTTTTCGCCTCCCATGTGGGAGGCCCCAGTTCAGTTCCCGCCCCACGTAGCTCCACACCCACCTGTGTGGAATGAAACCATGTCTCAACTAATGATGTACAACTATGGAGACTGCTCTGGGACCTCTCTCTCTCTCTCTCTCTCTCTCTCTCTCTCTCTCTCTCTCTCTCTCTCTCTCTCTCTCTCTCTCTCTCTCTCTCTCTCTCTCCCCCCCTCTCTCTTTCTCTTCTCAAACAATAAAATAAATCTTTGAATCAATCAATCAAAACTCCACCTTCCTCTTGCTACACCAAAGCCCACAGCCCTTGTTGGTGGTTTTAAACTAAGAACAAATGAAGTCTGCCAAGAACATGCGCACACACGTGCATCCAGGCAGCTGCATCCAAGGACATGACTAACTGCTAACCCCCCGCCCCCGGCCCCCCTGGATCTATGCATTACTTGGTCAGCACATTCTCTTCTGAGAAAAGTGGCAAGAAGCCCAATGATGTTTTGTAATCCTCACCACACCCCATGTGAAACGCATTCTCTAATCTTTCAGTTTACAGATGGATTTGAGGCACAGAGCCCTTAAGAACAGACCAAGGTTGGGCTAAGGTTGACTTTGTTTTGCAAAGTGGATGATAACCAGTACCCAAAATAGGGATCAAGAGAAGTCCATTTGTGGGTGGAGGGATGGAGGCAGTAACCTGAGTGTAGATTAGAGACTTCACAGGCCATAGTATCTCAGGGGTTCGAGGAGAGAGATCTGGGCTAGAGTCAGAACACAGTGTGGTGGCTGGGCTGTGGCCTTAGTTGTGTCTCGAAAGAAGGGTTAGTAAGGAAGGCAGGTGAGGGCCTCTGCACTCTTTGTGGAATGTCTGGGTTCTGTTAGAAGCAATATAAATTCAGACTGATTTCAACTGTGCACGTGAGGAAAACCTACCATGATAAACTAAATGAATATGGGTTTTATTTTTCCTCTATAACTGAGAAAAGATTGTTATGACTCAATGACTTCATTAAGACCCAGGGTCCTTTTGTCTTTCTTCCTTACCTTTAGTAGTGTAAGGCTACCTTCCTCGTGGTCACAAGATGGCTGTTGCACTTTCAGGCATCACACCCATGGTCCAGACAGAAAGCAGTGTGAAAGGCCAAATGCTTTCTCCTCGTAAAGCCTTGCTCTTTATGAGAATGAATGTCAGGACGATTTTTGCCTGGTCTCATTGGCCAAAACTGGCTCACCTGCCCCATTTATGCAGCTGCAAGGGGTTTCTGAGGTGGTGGGTACTTTTAACTGTACATTGCTATGCTAAAAAAAACCCCACAAAAACAGTTTGCTATTATTTTTTTCTAAAGAATAGAATGGGTATTGAGTAGGCAACCAGAGTGCCTGGTGCCATCAACCATAAAGTGAAAAAGAACTTAGGAAAGAATTGGGTATGAATAGGGTCAGAGAAGCCAGGAAGGTAATGAGGAGTGCTGAAGACTTTTTCACCTTAGGAGTCAAGGTCTGAAGGAGTGTGGGAAGGGAATCAAAATACCTCTCTTCTTTATCAAATGCCTATCATGGGCTAGAAAGCACACCAAACCTTCTTCTAACTAGTTTTCTTAAACCCTCACCACCATTGACTGATGTGGGCAGTAGCATCCGCTTCTTACAGATGGCAAAATGAAGTCTTACAGAAGTTCATGAACTCTCAGCACCACTGCAGTTTCTTGAAACCATTCCTTTCTTTATTTGAATACTTAATAAACATACTTGATACAAAGATCAAAGAAGTAGAAAAGAATATCCATTAAATAGTGAATTCCATGCCCATCCCTGTGTCTCACTTACCTAGGTCACCTCCCCAGAGATAATTACTGTTAAAATTTCAGTTCATATTCATTATTGGCAGATTACATATTTGTGAATTTGTCTACTTGCTAAAATGTGTTTTTAACCCCCAAATTAATACTCAATGATTTTTCACAGTCATTTTCAGACGTGTGCTGTGGCAAAAAAAATGTGTGTAACTCCGTAAGACCACTCCCAGCTGAGGCTGAATAAGGTGACAGTGCTCTTCCTTCTTGTTTCAGCTCTTACACTATAAAAAAGTGTCCTTGTAGCAGTCTCTTTAGTGCCACATGGTTTTTGTGATCTTTGTTGGAGATTAGCCTATTCAAAATGTCCCCCAAGCATAGTGCTGAAATGCTGTCTAGCATTCCCAAGTGCAAGAAGGCTGTGGTGTGCCTTGTGGAGAAAATGTTTTATATATGAATGCTGTCTGAAAAAAAATTCAGCCATTGTAAATATAACAAGAATGGTTACATGGCTGAATACTTTCCGGACAGCCCTCATATATAATGTTAGATATAGAAAATATAAGATTTCTATATTTGTTTAATGCTTTAGATAAATGCATCATAACATTTATGAGTGTTTTAGATAATATTTCTGTATATTATAACTATAACTCATTCAGACATGAGTTATAGCACTGTGGCCTGAGTTCAGTGTTAACGAATCAAATATATGTATATATAGTAAATATATGTTATATACACACACACACACACACAAAATAAGGTGCCTTTAAATTAAAACTCACATAAAACAAATCCATGTGTGAATGGGTTGATAAAAATCCAGTATTGGCTGATTCAGTGTTCATAGTGGCTTTCTAAAACATAATTAACACCACTAACAAGAATGGGCCATATTTGTTTATCCTTCCAGAGATATTCTGATATACCAGCTCTTTCTATACACTTATACATTCCCCCATATAAATATGTGCACTATTCTGCAAGTTGACTTTAAATCTAATATCTGTTAGTTTGGGTCCTCTAAGAAGTAGACACCAAAACAGTATTAGTTGTATAAGAAATGTCTCAGGGGAAAGGCCTGTGAAGGAAAATTCAGGAGAAAACTTAGAGAGTATGTCTGGAAGAGCCATTGAATTCTGATGAAGGTCTGACTGAGTAAAGAAGAGAGTGGATTAAGGAAGGTTGGGTGGAAAAGTCCTAGCTTGAAGTACAGTTCTAGGAAGGTTCAGGAAGGCTGTTGGGAGAGGAGTCCTCTAACTAAAGTCACCTGCCAGAGGAGCTCCTTGTCTCCCAGGAATAGCTCTGTATTAGTATCCCCACTGGGAGCACCCTGGAGACAGTATGACGTTGGTCCCATTGTGGTGATGAATTTCAGATTGCAATAGCTAGGGCCATTAGCCAATGGCACTCACTGTAGGAGATCTGAGAAACATGCACTCATGACTGCCACATTCTTTTTAATGACTAAAAAAGGTTCTACTGAACGGCTTTATCAAAGTTGATTGAATCATTCCTGACTCGAGGGCACTGGGTAGTTTCTAATCTCTTGCTATTACAAACAATGCTGTGACTATGGTGGAGAACTTTGTATGTGAGTCCTTTTGCAAGAGTGTGTCTGCAACATGATAACTCAAGGAGGACTCATTGCATCAAAGCATATCTGAATTTGTAACTTTAATAAATATTATCAAATTATTCTTCAGAGTTTGTACCATTACAGGCTATTCTCCTCCAATCCAACCATGCATGAGAGTAGCTGACTCCTCACAATCTCACCAGCTCAGTGTATGATCAAGTGTTTAACCTCTGCCTAACTGCTGAGTGGAAAATGGTATGTTGAGGTTTTATTTGGGTTTCTTTTACCATGGCTGACATTGACCACCTTTTTATATGTATGACAGCCACTCGTGTTTCTTTCCTGTTTGTGTTTATGTTTTGTGTTTATGGACAGTTGGTATTTGAATTTGTTTGAGTGGTTAGCTGTTTGCTATCCATCCCTCCATTTAAATTTAAACCCCAGAAGACAAGGACTATGCCTGATTCTACTCACACATCTAGAATGGTGCCTGGCTCAGAGCTGAGTTGGTTACATGGACAACCTCACGGCTGGAGAATTGCAGTGCTTAAAATTGAACCCAGGTTTGTTGGTCCCCAGAGCACTGCCAGGCACAAGGTACCAGGTGGTTTATATCAAGCATCTCTTTTATCTCTCACTGCCTTTGCATGCATCACTTCCCTATCTCATCTATGACAAGACCATGGCTCTGAAGATAACAAGAAGTATTGACTCCCATAAAACATGACTCTGAAATAGAGAAAAATGGACTTGAGCTATGGGTGGGCAGGTTGGAAAGTTGGTGCAAATCAAGACATAGCAGTTTGAGTTTTAACACATGGCCCAGTTTCCAGAGGCAAATTCAGCTCATCAACCTACCCAGCGAATTTCCTCCTGGCTGAAAAGCCAGGTTTGATGCCAAGAAATATATACATTGCAGTATAATTAAGCAAGGGGACAGCATTCTTGGAGCCACAGTGCCATGCGGTCAGTATTTGGGAGATACCCACTTCCTGACAGTAAACAGATTTAAATACACCATCTGTTTTGCAGTTATTTCTTTGGACCTGTTTAGTCAGTTTCTCTCTTTAATTTTCAGGTTTAAACAACCTTGGTTTGTTTGTTTGTTTGTTTTTCTTTTCTTTCCTTAAAATGACATAAACCAGTATCTGCTTTTATTACTTTTATGTTCCAGGTTTGATTGAGTTCATTTATGTACCTTTATTTCTTCCACAAATGTAAAAAACATTTTTTCCTCCTGGTTTTGTCAATAGTCATCAGTTGTAAAATACTATTTGATTTTGTCCTTTAACTTGTGGAGGGTTACTTTTTTGCTTTTTTAGATAGAGAGACATGGAAAAGAAAATTGATATGCAGGAGATGAGTAAAATGTAATAACAGACTCTTAAAATTCTTTTAACTTTGGATAACTCCATTTAGGTTTCTTCTTTAGAACATCGGAAAATACCTTTGGGCAAATTCTTAGAAGAGGGTCATTTATGGGGTATCTGTTGGAATCTGTACTTTCTCAACAGCATCTGACAGTTCAGGGCAGAAAATATGTAGGCCTTAGAAGTCTCTTCTTGTTTGTCCTATGTACTCTTGGGTGTGTGCAAATTCCCAAAGACAATAGAATAAATGAGTTCAATTTTGGAATGCTGTTCACAGAGCTTTATAAAACTTGAAAAGTTGATTTTTTAAAAACTCTTCTCGGGAAGCCGGGATAGCTCAGTGGGTTGGGCGCTCACTTTGGAGCACCGGGGACCGAGGATCGAATCCCGGCCCCGGCCCGTGCGGAACCATATGCTGAACTGGGAGCTCCCCTAGTTCGGTTCTCTCTCACTCTCTCTCTCTCTCTCTCTCTCTCTCTCTCTCTCTCTCCCCCTCTCCTCTGTCAAAATAAATAAATAAATAAATAAAATATATATATATAAAAAAAAGAAAGGCTTTTTAAAAAATAAATAAAAACTCTTATTTTTATTTTTCATTATAAAAGTACTACATGTCTTTTGTATAAAGAAAATCACTTCCCTTTAACATTCCATGTCGATGTTAAAAGACTTGTTGTGTGTTCTATTACATCTTTCTTTCTGTTTCTATAGCTGCCTTGTGTCCTGATGTGGTTTTTCTAATTATTTACTTAGAACTGCTCCTAATTTTGCACACCCCTTGCTGACCCCTACCCAGTGCAATCCATATAAGTTGTTTTATTAGCCTGTGTTGTTTCATAGGGTACCACAAGCAGGTTTTCATCAATCTCCATTTATGCTACCAGTCAATTTTTATTATATGCCACTATGTCCCATGCCACTGCTTCACAAATTGCCAGAAGACTACATCTCCTGAATGTCAGTCCTGGACCACTTCTGTCCCTAGTCACACACTTGGAAATATCTACAGGGTAGATTGGATCACAAACCACATCGGTGTCCGACATCTGTTAGGAACTCGGTGCCCCATCCAAAACTTTTTCCTTAACACGCTCTTGGGGAAACCATTGTCTCCCTAAATTACTGAATGCTTATTTGCTAAAAGCCAATTTTTCAAATGATCACATTTTAAAACTTCCGAATTTACTGTCTTATGCCAAGGTTTTTCTTAGAAAATCAATTTGAAACATTTCATTTATTTTTTTTTA